>VVHJ01024281.1:0-12339 GCA_015107715.1 Tylochromis polylepis
AGGGGAAATGTTGGAGTTAATGGTTAAATGTTGTCATTGTTATGTCTAAACTGTGAGTCTTATATTCAATTGTAAGTTTAGAAGAATTCTTTTGTGTGTCTTCCCCTCCTGTAAGTGTTTTATTGCAGGTACCTTCATGAGAAGGGGCCTGGTTCCTGTACTATAAGGAAGTAGAGCCTTATCTTTATGACCATATAGTGCTTAGGTGAAGTGGACCAGTGAAGGGGTTAAGCTATGTGTATATGTTAAAGGTCTGGTGACCCTTTGTGACTTTGTGATGGGGGTGATGCTGTTGAATGTTTACCCAGGAAGTCATGAATACTCACACACACACACACACACACACCACACACACCACACACACCACACACACATTCACACGTGCACATACATACACAGTGCCTTAGCTTTTTATGATGTACCAAATGGGGTTACGATGTGGGGGCTGTGTACTTGTGTGTGTAAATGTGAATAAAAGGACGGCGCAGGGGAAGCGAAGTTTGAAGTCGTCTGGAGTCATACAGACGGACTTTCCTTGTGCAAGTAAAATCGCGATCGGTTTCTGTGTCTTGCTTTCGTTCACGAGAAGAAATCTCAGCACCAGCGAGGCCTGCCAAGCGCAGACCTGACAATAAATACAAACAAAATGCAGGGATTTCAAAAATCCACAAATTTGTGAATCATTGCATTCTGTTATTTACATTTTACCCAGAGTCCCAACGAGTGTTTTAGACACGCCCAAAATTAAATCTAGTGTGTATGTGTATGACGTGCATCAAAACATTTTGTATGTTTTTTATTGATGAAGCCAATCAGCCATTCACAAAGTATGTAATCTGGCATTAATTATTACTTCGCAGTCATGGGTTCACTGTTAATAAACAACATATCTCACAAACTATCAGTGTGGTTGTAAACTGATGTTGTCTACCGATATCTTAATAATTAAACTCAAAAACCTTCTACTCTCTGTGCTACATAATCAACATGATTAACTTTTACCTTTCCACAAAGTGACAGCAAGCAGCTGGTGTAGTTTTGGATGACCCAACTTGCCAGACCCTCCTGTGGACCATTTCAAGGCTCTGGAAACAAATGCTACTCTCTCTGGAGAGTTCTGGTCCATCTGGCTGAACAGCTTAGCCAGACATTCTGCTCCAGAAACACACACGAACAAAAAATATTAGGAAAAATACATAAATTAATTTTAAAAAATCAAAAGTATAAATGAAATGCCCTGTTGTGCAGACTTCTTTGACTGTCATGAGGATTTATTACTACATCATTTACGAGCAGTTATACACACAGATAGAGAAGTGAGACGAAGCTGATCAGTACAGTAGTCAAGGCCAATCAATAGTATATTTATTATATGAAGCACAAATCCACAGTCATTCAGCTATTGCAGAAGTTAATGATCAGGATGTGTTTGATAAACTGCAAATATTCTATATCTGTTTTTTTGTCTGGTCATATTTATTTCAATAGAAAAATAATTTATTTACCACTATTTAAAAGAAGTGTTGTAGATGAACTTTAAAAGACAAAGTCTTGCACCCACCTAATATTTCATCTTCAACTTTTGTCTCAGATTTCTCCAAAACCTCCAGCACCAGCATGGACAGATCTGCTGCGCTGTTTTGCTGCAAACCGAAACACAAAAAGTGTAATTTTTTTTTTAATCTACACCATCAGAACAGACATGGGCCAATTATCTACTTTAAGATATTACAATTACACAAAACGAGTCAATAATTACAGCCAAAATAGGTTGCTTTCTAACACTTAAGTATTTGAACAAAAAACTCAGTGCTGCATGTACCTGGTTGTAGCTGAAGAAGAGCAGAGCTCCGTTATACATCAGCTCCCTGGCCTCTGCATGTTTCCCCTGTGACATGTACCTGATACAAAACAGAGTATCAGTATTACACAAGAGATGACACTATCTGTTTCCAAGGCACACTAGATCAGTCCTGCTTCCCTTCTTTTTCACAGCAGGTATCAATGAAGAAAGACAGTATTTTAGACTCCCTTTATTTCCAGGTGTTAATACTGCAATTATGAAAACCAATGAATGAGCAGGCCAACACACACCAACTGTGAGAGAGAGAACGTTATTTTCAAACTGGATTCAAATTGGCTTATATCACTTTTTTTTAATTATTATTAAAAGCTGGTGGTACGCAGTTAACCAGTGTTGCACCATAACTAATATTTTTATTGCACTAAACAGAGCAGATTTCTACAGTGTTGGAGCAGGGAGTTAAGACGTTTATCGTTTATGACAAAAACTGGAACACTCAAACGCTTAGGCTTATTCAGGTTTCTAAACGGACTGGCTGTGAATGGAGACACTTTTGCTAAGCGATAACACGTCCAGCCATCACAGTCCAGACCACGATGGTGCAGAATGTTGCTAACTGGCTAAGTCAGCCGGACATCTTCAACTAACAAGTTTTCACAACGTCAGCAGTTACTAAAATAGTTAGCCGCTATATTCGGTTACATACGAATAAATAGACTTTCAAGTGACACACAAAAGCAGAATATCTGTGGTCGGCATTGTCCGGGTAGCTAACTACACTTCAGCCATCAAAAGCAAACGCATAGCTGGCTAACTAGCATTAGGTAGCACCCGTTTTGAGACTAGATGGAAAACGCGACCGTCCAAGCAGACACAAGGATCACGACGAGTGGGCGGGCCGGCTGGGAAAGCAGACCAATCACAGACAGTCAGGTGTAAAAGCAAGGTTGACAGCAGAATGATCTCGAACAGGCAGGCCTCGAAGCCAAATGGCAATTACAACCGAATAAACAAACGTTAAAACAAAGTCTCACCTAAAAAATAAAGTCCTGTACATCTGATGTGCTTCATAATAATCCCCCTTTTCTACGCTGGCTCGCAGTTTTCCTTCCACCCTCTGTACGCCTCCACGGTTTCTAGCACTGGAGCACCTCAGAGACTCCTGCTCCGACATCGTCGCTCCTCCGTAGCAGCAGCACACCCAGCGAGTGTTGACAGGGTGAACCCGGAAAGCTTTAAACTGAATGGACCCTCGTCACTTGCCGTAGCCGGTGTATTGCAGTGGGTGTGGAGATGTGGAATTGTGGAAGCATGAAAGCTTTTGAAACATTTTTGTGACCAGCAGAGGATGCTTGAGGCAGCATGGTGACGAGGTTAATATTAGGGGGGGGGATAAAAACAAACAAAAAATGAAAACATGGTTAAAAAATAGAGGTTCACCGTTTTATTGCCATATATTATTAAATAACTGGATAGTAAGTAACATATCTGCATGATGATGCCGGTGTTGTGCCAAAAAGTGATCGCCTGCCAAAAACTGATTTCCAATGTTTCCGTGTGTTTTTCATACGTAATGTCTTTACCTATGTTGGTAAACAGACTTCGGTGAACAGGGTTTACAAAGGGCTTATATAAAAAAATTGTTTTTGAATTACCTGTTTTTCAAGTATTTTTATAACTCTCTGTTATTGTACTTACATTATAACCAGTCTGGTCCTTTTTGTCCACTTAAAATATGTTTACAAAAGTCTTGATATATTTGTTGTAATTTTTACTGTCCTCTTGGCCAGATTATTCTTAAAAAAGACATTTTTAATGTCAACGATTTTTTTTTTAACTGGATAAATAAAGGATATATAAAAGTCACTGCCAAAAACTGATTGTGCTTCTACTTCGTGACAGAGAGTTGCTTGTGGCTCAAAATGACATGATATCATTCATGGGGGATACATTTGACATATGTTTCACAAATTATAGACCAACAAGTTATTTATAGCAGTTTAAATACGAGCAATCAGTTTTTGGCAAATACCGGAAATCTGTTCTTGGCAGACGATCATTTTTTGGGACTTCACATAATTAATTGCTATAACAGATTGAGTTATCTAGAGTTGGAGAAAAGCTTGAAAAGTGGATTTACAGTGAAGAATAAATGAATCATGATTTTGTAGTGTGGCAGAGAAATTTCTTACAGGATGCTAAATATGTTCCCAACTGGTGAACTTATTGTGATTACATTAGCCAGCTGTAAAGCCAGCTTTCTGATATGTTTTATGCGTACAGACTGCACTGTTACTGTTCTTCTAGTGTCTTTAGAGAGCTATATGAGAAACACTACTAATCAAGAAAGATCAGAGAGCAAGACTTCACTGATAGACATAACATTTCTATAGATATTTGATGTGATTACAACAACAGGAGGATCATTTAATATTTCCAAACAGCTGAAGTTACTTGTATCTGTTACTTGACTTTTTTTAACAGTCAAAAATGCATCTTAACTGACATGAATCTGGAACCTGATAATAGACAAGGTGCAGGGGTCCAGGTGCCTCTCAGACCATGTGAACTACAAAATATTTAAACATTATTATGGACTTTAATCCTATAACAACTTTTTCTTTTTGTGGTTTTGAGCCTATAGCAATATTAGTACTAATGGAATTTATTTAACCATTTAACCAATTTGGTATACTTGGTGACTCTGACTCTAGTTTTTGGGAGTAAAAGTATACGAGCACATAGT
This sequence comes from Tylochromis polylepis, assembly GCA_015107715.1. NCBI lineage: Eukaryota > Metazoa > Chordata > Actinopteri > Cichliformes > Cichlidae > Tylochromis > Tylochromis polylepis. Next base: position 4,551 of record VVHJ01024281.1, read on the forward strand.
GGATTGAATACTTGATGTAGCTAACCCTGCTTCACTATTCTTCATTCATTCATTATATGATGCTCATTTTGGCTACATTATCAAGAGAAGTCTGTGGAAAAATTTACTTATTCAAGCTAGGTAACCACAGTTCATTGACAGTGATACATTTGAAAAATTGAAGTGAGTGTTGTTTATGGTGACTATATTTAAGAGTACATTTATTTGTTATCTATAATAACATAACAAACAAACAAACAATAGAAAAAAACAAAGAATTGCTATGGCAACCCCATCATCTGAAAAAAAGTACTCCAGAAAAAACAAAGATAACAGCAAATAAATTGTTCAGATTCACTCACACACACAAAAATGCATGCTTCACAACAAACAGTAGTCAATTTAAGTTCAGAAAGTGTCATCAAACCTTCAGACATATCTGATATTCTTTGTAGTGCAAGGTTTCACATCATGTGTCTTATCCACTGTAAATATTTGAAAAACTGGTTACTGCATTTTGGGCTGTATTGTGACAGAGAAGTTAGTTCTTTTAAATTTTTTTTTTTTTTTGTAGGTTTTGTAGTTTTTTTCCCCACTGTGTCAGATACCTCGAAAAGAAGTCAGTTTAGACCACGAGGGGTAATGTTTGCTGAAAAATAAAACATAATGATTTCTGCAGCCCAATAATATAAATTCTACTGATCTAGAAAAAAAAGTTGTTGTTTTTTTTTAACTATCCACAATCAGAAGTATAACGGAGAAAAATGAAGTTTGGCTTTCATATTTATCCATATGAATCTTCTTAAATTATTGGAAGAACAATGAAAAACAGAAGTAAATTTAATAAAATATTCATTTATAAAATGCTGATTCTGTAAATAGTGATGATATCACAGGTAGACAAATTCATCATCCACAGGTACATGAATATGGGCCATAAAATCAGCAATCAGTACCTAGCTGAGAAAAGTAAACATTTAAGCATTTAGCAGCTGGTAAACAGCTTTCTGGACAACACAAAGAAAATTGCTGGATTAATCTAATTAAGAATATAACAATGCAACAATGCAATATATTTTTAAACAATCTATGGCATGTTGGAAACTATAATACATACATACCACTGTCCACTACTGAATAGTGGCAAACACCTCCACAATGAATCTTTCCAACTTGTTGCACATAATGCCCTTTCTTCTTCTTTTCTTCTCTCTCTACATATATCCCAGTCTTTTAGCCAGTGCAGAGGTCATATCAGCCAGCAGCTCCTCCCTCATGTGGTCTTCTCTTCTCTGTAGCTCGTGGACAAAATGTCCCCTCAGCTCCATTACCTCCATCACACGCTCCACCAGCTGCCTGCGTGTAACACTTCTTTCCTCTGCGGGGCGGTCGGGCCTGTTATCCACCAGCTCAGGCCTCTGGCCACACAGTGCCACAGCCCTTTTCAGACTTCCAGCATCTGCATCAAGCAGCTGATCTAAAGTGTTCCTTCGACCCAGACGGTCTGCATGAGTGAGCACTGGGATAATGTACCCCTTGACTTCCACTCCGAACAGTTCCATTGCGGCTCGGACCGCTTGGGCAGCATCTGGCTCAGCCCCCTTGGTGAAGCCTGGAGCACGCACCACCAGCAGAAAGGCGTGTGGTCCGGGACTGGCGAGCTGGACACTCCTCAGAACTTCCAGTGTTCTCTCTTTGTTCCCTAGTGACGTCCCTAAAAGATCCGGGGTCTGAATTACTATAAGTTCTCTACCATCTATAAAAGCCCTTTGCATAGTACTCTCCTTTAGAGGAGCCCTTTTGGTGCTTCTCTCACTGTTGTTCATCAAAGTATCTGCTAGGGAAGTCCGTCCTCCACCAGGAAGCCCCAGGAGGACCAGCCTCAGACCTGGTTTCTTGGGAATGCTGCTGCCAGAGGGATCAAGCATTTGGTTCAGTAAGCTGCTAATGACTGGACCATTCTGTGAGTCCAAAGTACCGTCTCTGGACGAATCTACAGAGATAATACAATATTATTTTAGAAAAAAAACCCTTATGGAATAAAGCTGTGATTCTAAATCAAAATGAGCTCAATCTAATGATCTAAAATTCCATTTTGTTCTCATGAGATTTTGTCAGTTGTGAAACTTGTAAGAACCTTGAAACTTGTGTGGAATGACAACATTTGCTGCTGAAAACAATACAATACTTGTCTCCACATGCCAAAGACGGTGATTCGGGAAAAGAACCTCATACCAACTGCAAAAATGTCATGGTTAGAGGTCACATTATTGCCTCAATTACATACAGTCAGTGACATAAGAATGAATTTTGCATCACATCAGTGATTGCTTTGGGCCAATTTGAGAGATGAGGCCATCTGTCTGAAAGCTGAGACTGAGATGAAAGTGGACCTTGTGCGCAGGATAATGATCCTAAACACATTTGCAAGTCCAACAAGAAATATATTTCAGAAGGATAAATCACTCCATAATCCTTATAATGCAAAACAGGCAATTAATGCAAGAACCTGAAATATCCTGAAACTGAAGGAGTTTTGAATGAAAGAGTTTTTTAACATACCAGAAAGCCAATAATTATGGAAAAACCTCTTATAAGGTTGTTTCTGTAAAACCACTAGTTTCTGAGACCATTGATCATTTTGTGAGACAAATCCCAGAAAAAAGCACAAAAACAAACTACAAATCAAACAATCACCATGAAATATTATTACGTTTTAATTGGACTATCATTTGGGAACACCATATTTGACTCTCGCATGCTTACTGCATCTTAATGTAGCCTCTGTTTGACCCCCAAAAATGAACAAATACATAGTGATATAAAGAGTATGCAGCTAAATGTAGCTAATAAAAATGACAACAAACTGACTGTTGATGGCTTTGATGACAGCAGCGATCCACTTGAACCTTGAGGAAAATGCTGAGGAAGCAAGCAAATAGAAATTTACATTAGGGTTGTAATTACTCACATGTATCACAGAAACAGCTGTGATACTTTCACATTTTTAACTGCTGTCACATGTCTGCTTGCACTGCTGGGTCACGTCCTCTGATAACCACTCAGATTCTAAACTTTTTCTTTTTCGCTCTCTCTGAAAAAGCCCATTTTCAACACACAATGAAGAGAAAACTAAATCCAACAAAAATACAAGAAATACTTACTGGCTAAAAAGCGCCAAATCCGAGACAGCCACTTAAACAAGGTTTGGATTACTGAGACATGAGACATGGAGTAGAAATGTCAGCTCCACAGTTAGCATTTAACAGATTTTGTTTAAATGGTAAAATGGGGGATGTGCTTTATACCTTGGAGGGTTCCCACAAGCCGGCTTATGCACCCCCAAAGAGCTGACAGACCTGAAGGAAAAAGAAATAATTAGTATGCATTAATGAATTCAGTTTCATTTTGCTGGTTTTGTTCTGAAACTTGGAAGTTAAAGTGATGTATCAGCTTAGATAAACTCACCAGTTAAAGAACAAAAGAGACGAATCGGCCATCGGATCAGAGCTGGGAGAGCTGCAGGGAAGTGAGGCTAGAATGAGTATCACAATAATAGGGAGACTTACTGATTCATTTTCTATAATGAACATGGAATTATTCATATGCCATAACTGCCCTCTTTTGTTTTGGATTTACTATAGTCAAACTCTAGATTCAATCCACTGATACAGGACAAAAGACACACTGTAGATGTGAGATGAATAATAACTAATAATGAAATGCAGAGTGGTGTATGAGCACAGAGAGAGAAAACAGGTGAGCGAAGACGAGACGCTTGGTGCATCATGGGAAGTCCGCAGCATCCTAAGCCTATTGCTGCATAACTAAGAGAGGATTCAGTGTATCTTTTGTCCTGTCTCCCTCCCTGAGCCTGGTTCTGATGGAGGTTGCTTCTTGTTAAAAGGGAGTTTTTCCTCCCCAATGTTGCCAAATGCTTGCTCATAAGGGGTTGTCCGATTGTTGGGGTATTCTCTATTATTGTCAGAAAATGCCTTGAGGTGACTGTTCTGATTTGGCGCTATATAAATAAAACTGAGTTGAGTTGAATTTAACTGAACTGAATTAAACTGAATGGGGCCTTATTCAAGACCTTTATGTGAAGAGAAGGATTTTAAATTTGATTATGCGTTTAACTGGCAGCCAGTGAAGAGAAGCCAATATGGGAGAAATATGCTCTCTCTTTCTAGTCTCTGTCCCATTTTGGATCATTTAGGTGTTCAGATGACAGGTTATTGACTCAGTTTAAAGATTTAGACTAGTGTGTCTTATGTTTGCTGTATGTTACTCGAAATTACCCCCTCCACCCCTACCCCTTATCTCCTGTCTTTTGCCAACTTGGCCTTCACTCCCTGTCAGGTCTGGCATGATAACCACTCAGATAATAATGTGAAAACTAAAAGAAAATAAAAGAAATAAATAAATAAAAGAAAAACCAACAAGAGGAGCCTATAGACTGTCTACAGCACTCCTCTTGGCAAGGCAAACTGCTGGACAGGAGAGGTTTAAAAGAAAAAGAAATGAAAAAAAAGACTAGTAAGATTTAAAAACATCTGTTTACTACCTGAAAAAGTTTCACTATTACAGATTCATTATTTAGTTTCTAGACTCTGTCTCAGTAAAAGTCATTAAACAGTATAAATGTGGGTGTTTCTGTGTGACTGACTCTGTGAGAACCTGTAGAGAAGATACCCCACCATGGTAAAAAGTCCCATCTGGACACTGTTGGTGTTCATCCACCAGCCTGTCAGAGAGAAGGCAGGGAGGCAAACATGACATTAGCGGTGCAGAGCTGTTCACAACTTAGCATCAGTTTAACCTTTCACCCACATTTAGAGAAAAAAAAAAGCAAATGAAATACTCTCAAGGATCCCAAGAAAGCGGGGTTTGTAAAGACAGTGTTTTATGTGTGGTGAGTCTGCAGACATCAGCTTTTACATTTAGAGTTGCTGCTTTCATTTTAATTGCTGGCATCACAATAGAATGAATATTTCAATAGCAGGAAACACTGTAGCTGGTTCTTTATCATTGTTTGCATAGTTTTGTTGTCACAAATGATTCGTAAGAAAAAGACCAAACCTGTAAGACGGTTTTTGATCGTTTACATTTATTTTTAAGACTTAACTTGGCTGTAACCTTTAAAGACTGAAAACTGCCACGCCTGTACTCAACACTTTACATGTAACATAAATTTTGCAGCAATAAATATGCATCATTAGAATATGAGATTTAAAAAACTAGACCATTAAATTAAAAACATGTCAATAGCATCTTTTTTGTGTGTAAAGGTTTATTTTGTCTGTATATTTTACCTACCTGCATCTTCAGGGGTGTCTTTCTCACACTGACACTCCATGTCTCAGCAGATGGGAACGCTGTAGTTGGTGTCAAGGTAAGAAGAACAGGCAGCACCACTTCTGCTCAGAGCTAACACAAGTTCAACAAGCTGCTTGAAAAACGTTGCAATGTTTATGTAATTTTGCTAAAGTGTTCAGTTATATAAAGGAATAAATGATTAATTAGTGTCTAGACTTCAAGTCAGAGCTGAAAAACCACACATAACGTAATGCTGTTAAGTCCATTTTGAGCTTTATCAACAGCAAAATGCTCGTGAAAAACTTTTACCTGATGTGTAGCCATATAATCGCCCTCCAAGTGACATCAGCTTTCAGACTCAGTACAACTCACATGTGGTTAAAACTCCGTGTGATTTCTTCTTCCTGCTTTTGCACACAAGCATTAGCCTGCGCAGGCCTGCCCTTATCAGTACTTCTCTTTTGTTATGCCGTATGGTAAAACAAATCAATGATGAGGCCCAGGAATGCTGATCATGCAGTTTTATTCAGGACACACCTTTTTCTGTGCAACAAGAAGAACTAGAAATGCAGCTTATCGTGAACTAACCTGTGTGATTATGTAAATAAAAGGAATAAGATGCAGGAATATAAAACAGTTTATTAATGCAAATGCGACGCCATCATGTGTCACCACTAGTTACAGCATTTATAAGATCGGTGTATTCCAATGCTTTTAGACTTCTTTATAATTTCAAACCCCACTAGTGAGTGCTTGATCACAACACAATGACTGTTTTTTTTAAAAACATTCAAACAGTATTTATAGATAATAGGGTTGTCACGCTGTTCTCATCTAATCAAGCCCAACAGGAAAACACCGTGTCTGGTCCATGTGAAAGCCACAAAGTGAGTTTAAAACAAGCACAGGAACCCCAGACGATGACTGCTCAAACAGATTCTAAATTAAAACTTTTGTTTGTGCAAAGCTGTTGTGGAGTAAGTCTGGTGTAAACTCCTCATGAGCTCAGACGGGCAATCAAAGCATCTATCAGCTCCTGCTTCTTGGTCCCAGTGGTTCGAACCCCAAATTGTTTACAGGCATCTTTTAGCACGGGCACAGTCAGCTTTCCCAGAGTGTCGTTCTGCACATGGGCCTTCAACTCATCTTCTGTCAGCTCTACTTTGGGCTTCTTCCCAGCTCCACCTCCAGTATCAGCTGCGAGTTCAGGGAGTCAGATCAGATTTATTAAATCAATTCGAGCATATAATTTTGCGTGGTTTCAGCGATGGTTCATGTTCTGACCTGTTTTGCGTTTGGCAGCTGGTTTGCTCTCTGGATTGTAGTAAGCAGGGTAGACTAGATCTTTGAACTCCTGGACCAGAGGACCCAGACGCTGGTCTATTTGGTCAACCTTTGGCACTGAGGAAGAGAAAGAAAGCGATGAGTAGAATTACTCTAGCAGCCACAAAAGGAAACTGGGATCTGCTTTTAGGTCTGCATCTTACTGATGAGATCCTCAATGTCCTCCGGAGCCATCATATCCAGAGCCAAGGCCTCCAGGTTCCTAAAATGCTGCTGGATGACTGGGTTCTCAAAACCATCACTCCTGCAAGACATTACAGAGTGTGAAAATAACAGTACTGGTTACTCAAAAAACAAAAAAGGAGAAGAAAAAAAGAAACGTGTGACTCAGCTAGAAGTGGCAACCTCCACAAGAAAGCTGTCACGCTATAAACCAGAGTACTTCTTATTGTTAGTTTTATAAAATTTAATATAACTCCTCAGTTTTCCCTGTAAAACCACTCTGCAGGTGCTCTAGAGTTACCTGTATTTGAAGCGGAGTTTGGAGACAATCTCTTTCATCTTGTCCACCTGTGTTTGTGAGGCCGAGGGAAACTGCGGAGGGTCCAGAGTCCGCAAATCATCGGCGAATGGCAGGTAGATGACGTTGAAGCCTGGTAAAGTCATGAGAAGACAAGATGCGTCACACTACAGTAAATTACAAAGAACTAAGTTCAAATGTGTAAGTAATAATTTTGTACTTGCGAGTTCTCTGTGTCACTGTAAAATGTTGTTATTTTTGCTAAAAGCTGCTATAGACTCCAAAGCTGCATTTAAAGAAGCTAAAATACAGTGGGATGCAAAAGTTTGGGCAACCTTGTTAATAGTCATTATTTTCCTGTATAAATCGTTGGTTGTTACGATAAAAAATGTCAGTTAAATATATCATATAGGAGTCACACACAGTGATATTTGAGAAGTGAAATGAAGTTTATTGGATTTACAGAAAGTGTGCAATAATTGTTTAAACAAAATCAGGCAGGTGCATAAATTTGGGCACTGTTGTCGTTTTATTGATTCCAAAACCTTTAGAACTAATTATTGGAACTCAAATTGGCTTGGTAAGCTCAGTGACCCCTGACCTACATACACAGGTGAATCCAATAATGAGAAAGAGTATTTAAGGGGGTCAATTGTAAGTTTCCCTCGTCTTTTAATTTTCTCTGAAGAG
>VVHJ01024284.1:1263-17804 GCA_015107715.1 Tylochromis polylepis
TTAGGGGGGGGGAAGGAAAAAAAAAAAAAAAAAAGCCAAAACGACCCCAGATTCATATTAGGGCTGATAGTCAGTGGAACTCTGGAGGGAAATAACTAAGAAGTATACTTTTAGGGAAGCGTGATATCACAAAAATGACACCATTGTCCTTTTCCATAACCCCATCCTCCCCATGCATTTACAGAAAGGGCAAACCAATCAGAAGGAAATTTGACTGTGCTCTGCCACATGGAACACTGCAGTTCAACGGCGGCACACCTACAGGATCACGCACAAAACTCACGAGTCAAGCTAAGCTGTTTTCATGTGTCTGCACTCCACTACATTTCCAATCCTCTCCCATAATGTCTTGGTTTTACAGTGGCGTGAGACTCCACTTCAGCATGACATTTACGCTCATTATCGTATTTATAAGTGACGTCAGCACGCATAATCTTTGCAGTAAAGGGCCCGCATATTGATGTGCAACCAGACCGTTCTATACAATAGAAAACCAACAGAGCAACACAATGAATGGGCACACGAAAAAGATTCAATGAAAGCATTAACCTGATAGAAAATGCAGCAACAGTTCCGCATCAGGAGCAAATACAATGTTCTTCTGTGGAGAAATGTCACAGAGATGCCCTGAGATTTTTTTTTTTTTTTCCTGTATGTGGGGTTGGAAAAAAGCAAAAAACAAGTGTGCAAAGGCAGAGGGAGCTATAGAGAAAGTAACCACGTAGGGATTGTGGAGTGGAAGGTTAAGGCAGGTGGAGACCGATACGCAGAGATCCAGACAGTAATATGGTGTTTACACATTCCACCTCCATGTTGCTTCTGTCTTATCTATGCAGGGATTATCTGATGGACTGACAAAGACATCTCTCCTCCCCCTCAAATCACCTTCTTTCACTTCGCTGCACTAGCAGATATTGCAAAGGGAAGAATTAAAGAAGGAGGGGAAAAAGTATTTACTCCTGTTGCTGTTATGAAGTGCCTTTTTTGTGAAAGTACTCTTAACTATTAACTTGGTTAATCAGTCCACATTGTCTTAATGTGAAGATATTTATTCTCAATGAGCTCATTCAGAAAAAATAAATAAATAATCACTTTTCTGATGTTGCTGTGTTAATGCTGAACATTTGTTTAAAAGTCCTGAAAGTTGTGATTGTTGTTTTTTGTTTTTTTATTATACTAGCATATTACTATAAATAAATATCATGTTTTGGGATTTGGGAAGCTTATATTAGATTAATAGTCATAAAATGCATCATTCAGTATGGCCAAATAAATAGACCGATTGACAGGTTGGCTGAAGGAAAATAAAATAAGAGTAAACTGTTAATCTCACTTGCAAGAAATAAAAAGCACATTTACGACTGTATGAAAATACAGGTTTTACTCAGAAAGCCCATGAAAAGAGGATTATGCTGCAGACCTGGTTTGGGAAGCTTTTGTGGAAATTTTCATGTTTCAGAGTGAAGCGTTGACATGGCTGGAAGCCATTTAGCCAGCTGCTGTGAATCCATGCTGTTGGAGGAAGCTCTTCCCTGTCAGCAGATTTTTCAGGACCATCTTTAAAGCTTACAGGGCTTAAGTGTTTATAAATAAAAAATATTGGTAACTGTCAGAGTAATCTTCAGACCATTTTTTGCACTTCTTTTATTTTCATTTTAGAAAACTAAAAATGCTGTTTTTGGTCACCTGAGCAGGGTCAGAAATGCATTCATCTCCTAAAATAACCCAAAAGTGAAACAAAACGAAAAAAAATATTTTCACTCCCTCACATTTCAAACCACAGTCCACCTCCTTCCAATTTTCCAATTTCCCTCCTTTATCCAGTCTCCTCATTTTGTTTCTGTATCATATTAACACTATCTCTGTTAGTGCTGTTACTCATCATACAGACAGGTCACATTGCAAAGGAAAAAAAAAAACAGTAAATATAACACATAACTACCAGGCTCTACAAATAAGTGGTAAAAGATTTATTCCAAGTGCTGGAATAAGTCAAATTGAAAACTTGTTTGCCACTTCTTCTTCCACAGTTTTCTCATTATTTCTCATTATTTGTCTGAAGCGCTTTTAACACTTTCACAGAGCACTTTGCAGTGTTTTTCATTTAAACACAACAACAGATAGCAGACACAATCCTCTACCAGAGCAGAGCTACCGCTGCTCCATGAAGACATGAGCATGAGATCAGAGTCCAATCACAGTGTTCTCGAAAAGTAGACAACTTTGTATGTTTTTAAGTCAAACATGAAACATGATCAGCTTTTTGCCCTGTTTTTCCACATGAGAAGGAAATGGGAAGGAAACGTGCTCTGTCACATCTGTCAGAAGTGACAGAGCACGTTGCAGTAAGGTAAGAAATTTTAATATGTGAAGTGATTTAATGTAATACCAATACAATAAAGTATCCACAGATCTTTGGTAAATTTTGTGTTTTTTGCAATCAAAATGTTCTGACGCTTTTACTGCATAAGGTGTTATAATACTACTGATGTATCAACACTACAAATGGGCCATCATAGCTTATTGGTAAGTGGTTACTAGGCAACACGATTATGTCATAACAGCTGATATAGATAAAAACCTTCAGGTCCTAAAATAGACCTGTGTGCCAGTTTTGATTCCTCAACTCCAGACTGTGTAGTTCAGAGACGGGGTTACTGTATCTCATTGGCACCAATCTGCCCTTAAGTTATGAAGTCAGGTTTACTGTATTTGTGGACTATATCAAAAGTTTAATGTCAAATAAATGACTGTATGAATGTACTTAAAGCAATGGGATTCAAAGCCATGTAAATTAGTCCAGCCTACTAAATCACCCCTTTTTCCCAGCATGTAATTTTATACATTTTTCTCAAGTGCATGGTTTTGACATGTGCAGGTAAACTGCAGGGCAAATAGGGTAAATATGCAACCCTAATGTTCGGTGTATATTTGACAAAATCTTGCATAACGATTTTTCATCATATACTTTGTGAGGGCAGCCAATGTTTGGCTAATGAGTGGAGTAGTACACTGATTTTTTTAGACAATTGATGGTTGACGTGGTCTCTTAATTATACATAGAAGTAAATACAAATCTACTTATAAACATAAATATATTACTTTGCCAACAGCACAAACATACCAAATAAGTAGTGTGGGCATGTCGTAATGATTAACATATAACTTTGTACTTAACATGGAAAAGAATTACAATACTGTCTATGGTGACAGATACTGTATTGTAACTAACTGTGATATTGGCACAGCTGTATTATTTGGGAAAAAAATACCACTTGACGAATTTCAAATGTAATAAATTAGCAGTTTAGCAGTATATTTACTAGTTTATCATATCTAAAAAAAAAAAAGTCCTAAAACCCACTTTAAATACTTAATATTTTTTAAAATCTGCATAAAATATATGACTTTATGATTTATCATTTGAATAAAAAAAAGAAAAAGATACTCTTAAACAAGACCAGTTAGACATACACATAAGATTGGAAGCCTTGGCTAGATGTGGAGGTCTTTTATGACCTCGTACCAACTTACTGTTTCTAGTTACGTTCTTCACCATCTTATCACAAAAGGCTAATGCTGGAGCCTTTGAAGCGTTGACCTTGCTAGATAGCAGCATATCTGTAAGTGCATGTGAAAAAAAGGTTAAAAAAAATTAAAGCAGGAGAGAAGAGATAAGTCAAGTGCAAAAATAGGTAGAGGTAATTATGTGATTATGTGTATATATGTGAGGAGCGGGCTTTAAGCAGTAGTATCTGGAAAAAAAAATCAGAAGACAGAGGCGATCCATCCAAATATTTGGTATTATTCTTTGGCTTTGTGGTCTTGTACAAATATGTTAGCGGGAGACAAATCAATATTCTATCTCCTGTTAGTACCTTGCAGCATGTGGAAGAAAGAAAGATCTATCTAAACAGGGCTCTGCTTGTGTTATTTCCTATTACTCTGAAACTACAAAAGAAGGCAAGAGAAAGAGAAGAAGGATAAAGAAAGATGGGCACTGGTGAGGATTTATTCCCATCTTGGGCATGAAAAGTTTGCCCATCAAAAGTTGCTGTTTTTTTCTTACCACACGTGGCAGAACTGCATCCCCAATACAAAGGAAATATAAGCAAGAGAGGGGGAGAGAGAAACGGATGACAGAAACAGAGTTGTTGCTTCAGCTCTCCTTTCCCTCTCCCACCCATCAAACACTTGAGCCTTTTCTATACCTCTGCTGTTTTCATCACTCTCCCACTCCTCTGTTTTATCCCCCACCATGCGCGCGCACACACCTCCCACCACCTTGATTGCATCGGAGATCAGGTCGACCAGCGTATCAGAGAGGCAGAGAGCTCTGTTAGTGGGGGTTGCTTGGACAGAACATGTGGGAGGTTTGCAATCACACCCACCACAGCACTAATACGAGTGCTACATTCCACACAAAAAAAAAAAAGACGAAGAGAAAGGCTGAAAAAGAAGAGCGAAGCAGGGGAGAATAGAGACACCACACTCCAAGAATATACAGCAGCATCTGATGTTCAGAGTCTGAGTGCTACCCGAGTAGGATGCCTGAGCAGTCCCACTGTGAGGTACCTAGGTGGGTGATAGTGTGCGTTTGTGTGAAGCACACAGTAGTATGCAGGTAAGAGCAGGGTACTTTGTGTTTGCATATGTATTATAATTTCAATGACAAAGACATAATTTATTCATACATGTCCACTGTTTTTGTTTATTTGTTTGACTGACATAAATATTTATGTAGTTTGTAGGTAATGATGAATACTACTTCCACTATGAGGCAACTAGGAAGTTGTGCCAAAATAGCCACTTGAGGGCAGCTCCAAAAGTGATTCAATTTACCAGGCATTTTAACTCCCATGTTAAAAATTCCAACTTTACAGCAGAAGTTGTGTAGTCGTACTATAGCCCATCCAGTCTGTGCTTGAGTTTTGGTGAGTTAACTTATAGTACATGTATAGTGTATATATGTAGTAGCACTAATTATCAGTTACTCTGTGTCTATGCTGTGCAGCTGCACCATCCTGCTAGGATGCTGAATATCAACAAGCGTTAGCTTGCTAGCTAATGTTAGCATTGTTAGCATAATTTGAATTAGCACTCAAAACTCTCAAAAAATCAAGTTTCGAAGAATGAAGATGACAAATGTCATGACGACACATTTAAAGCATCAAAACCTTTAAAGTATCAAAACTAGGCTTCACAATACAATGGACAACTTACTGCTGGCTAAGTCCATCTTTAATATGCAGTCTGTATTTGCAACACGATCACCTGGAAGCTCACGTTTCTTTCCCCTTCATTTCACAAAGGTTGCCTTGTTCCTAAATCTAAGCATTATTATCATTACTGATCCTCACCATTTATAGCAAATTGATCCAATTACAGGTAGAATTGACAGAATACAATAATTCCTCATCATGTCCCTCATATATTTGAACGTTGTATCTTCTTTAAGCAATTTGCCACTACCGAAGCACACACGAGGGACTGACATAAATTTAGCTATAAAAGAGCCATTAGTGAAAAGAATCACTTTGAAAAGCCCACCTGTAGCTCACCTGCATAATTATGATTGAATATACTGTAAAAATGCAGCTGGTAGGCACACAAATGATTACTGATACTGAAACATGAATGTAGCTGTCAGTGCCACACAGTTAATGCATGGATGACAACATGACCTTAAGGAAAAACCCAATTCTATGCACACAAATACATTGTTAATATATAAAATAACTAATGGCAAGTACCAACATAACACTGACACCACTCGAGTTGTATTCTCATTTTAGATAAAACTCGTGGGATTAGCTGGTTCAGTGCAGTTGTCAGATTATCTGTTTTATAGGGCAATGGGGAATTATTCCAATGCTTATTCATCCATTGAAAATCGCAAGGGGATGTGCCAGACTCTGGGTTCCTACTATAAAAACACAACAACAGAGGGTGTGGTGTGGAAGAGAAATCATCTCCAAACACTTTGAAAGCTCTCCATGGGTATTACCTGTGTGGTTACTCTACACTGGCAAAACTATTTTGTTCGACTCCTTAGAGGCACAGAATCTCACTAGAGAAACATCCAGAGAGCTGGAGCACAATGAAAGCTTGTCACCTCCCTCACACCCTCTCTCATGTTCACTCCTCGTCTCTTCCTCATTTGTCTTCATCTCGGCTCTGTATGTGTGATTTTTTCAGAGTTGTTCCCTTGGTCTCTGCTTCTGTTTCCTCATTCGTTTTCTTCCTGTTATCTTTGCGGTCTTTCATTCTCTGGCTCCTGCCCACCTCTTTATCCCTGGCTCTCCTCGTCTGTCTTCTCTCCCTCCTTCTCACTCTTTTTCTCTACCGATTGCCTACGCATTCATTCTTCTACGCTTCCCTGCTCGCTAATGGCCGTGGCAGGTGTTCTCCCAGGTGCCGGAACAGAACAGGCTGGGCTGAGCCTTTAAAAGCCCTGGCATCAGCACCTCGGCAGTCCTCCCCCATCCCTCTAGTGTGGTCTATCTTCAAAACCCTCTGTGACTAAAGACTGCAAAGGTGGAATTTACACACTTGTCGGCTTCTCTCCACACACACACACACACACGCAGATGCACATTCATGTACACTGAGAAACTATCGCCAGTCCTTCAATCTCTCCTGCTTGTGCTCACTGGCTGTCTTGGCTTTAGGTGTGATGCAAGTTGTCTCGACTGGGCGGGCTCTCTAATTTGATGCTGCCCATTTGATGACATGCAAACAAGCTGCACACACCAACACATCCAGTCTTTTATAGGGTCACACTAAAGAGGGAAGCTGATGCCAAACCAGGGGAGTGGTGGTGACACCGGTGTGTGGTTTCAGGCCACCCACTTACAAAGCACAGGCCAACCAGTCCATACAGATGAATGGGAAAGTGGAGAATGCAGCTTTGTTACTTGACCGTGATTGGCCACCCTCTGTGGTTTGCTTTTCAATCAATCAGCAAGTTATTTCGAAATTAGGCATCAGTATGACTTTCATTTGCACTCAGTGGATATTTTTTTTAAGGTAAAGTCAGTCGTGCTTTGTGTCCCGAAAGGCTCGCTCAATTTCTACAGGTCAGCCTGGTTTCTGAGCATAGCTGCTGCAGTTTATTTTGACTACAGTGGTTGATAATGCCATCAAATAAGGTCAAATCTGTAGCTTTAGAGTCCAAGGTAATCGTAAGGTGAAAGAGGTTTACGTTGTGAGAACACCAAGTCTGGCGTTAAACAACCTTGGAAAACTTTTCAGAAGTGATTAATGCTTTTGTCTTCAAAGTCTGAATGACATGCTAGGTATAAGAAAAGGCTAGTACACAGTAGCTTTTGTTAAAACGCCCTTTTTCATGTCTCTTACTAGAGGTTTTAAACAATTTCCACATATGTAATTGCAGATGTTATGTATAACCGTGACTTATTTCATGTGGCCTCATAAAGACACAGCGCTCACATGGGATACAGACTTAGGTCTGACATTTTTGCTCCCTGCAGCATGCATTAAACACTGCACAGAGGGACTGGGGTTTGATGATGGCAGGTATCCCAAGCTCCATAGTCAAATAAAGTGGATGCTGTGGCTTTAAAGGTGTTAATTAAGCAGCAACACGGGTGGAGATCCTTGCAGGCAAAAAAGCAGAGATGGTACTGGCAGCACAGAGAGAGAGCCTTATTGAGAGCTTAAATCAGTTGCTAAATTGTAAGAGTACACTGAACAGGTGCTGCAGAGAGTGGAATACATCACACATGAGCGACAGTGCAGTGGTACAGCTCTATTTCTTTGTCTATTACTACCTTGTTAAGAAATGGGTCAGATAAAACACCCCACTGATGTGCTGTGCAAGACGATGTGTTATGAGGAATTTTGTTTTGGCCTCAGAGTGTAGTGCAGGTATTAGGCATTGAGTGCATGAAGAAATTCTCAAGCTGAACTGAGCACCTGGTTGGAATGTTATCAGCCCATTAAAACACCATTATCAGTTCTCATCACTGCCATATAGGCATTGCCTGTAGGCGGTATTTTCCAACTAGTAGACTCAGTAAGCCATTATCAAGTCATTTCATGGTGGCAGCACAGATTTGGCAAAAAAAGACAGAAGTGTTTCTGCTTTGAAAGAGCAAAAATAAAGTCTGTATGAGGAGGTTGGATAGATAGTTGGGACATAACTTTCATCCAATCACCCAATCAAATCACCAACTGGTGCTTAAACTAAGCTTTGGGCTCAGTTTAAGTTTCATTTTCATGTATTGTTTGCATGTTGAGATTTAAGCACTAACACTACTTGGTTAGGGTTAGGCAAAAGAACATCATTTGGGTTTATAGCCACCCTTTCACAACATGTGAAATGTTTAAATAACCAAATCATTATATAAGCTGTGTTACTCTCCACTTAATAATGATCAGAAATGGCAGAAAGCTTCTGTCCTACCAATAGTTACAGGTGGGTGTCTGTGGAGTGATAACAACACAGATACAAGTGGATGTTGGGATTTTCAAGAGGTTAATTATATTAAAAAAGAAGTAGACTGTGATGAGGATGTATCATGATGACGAGCAGACAACTGAGCTTATGTCTGGGCTGAATTAAATTAATCCAGTGTTCTCTGGCAGGTGGCTTGGATATTTACAGCAGGCCTTGTATCACTGGTTCCAGAAATCTGCACATAAAACCTTTCTTACTAAACCTGAGGCTCGGACTGGCAAATGGGAGATTTTTAGCATGTTTTTTTATTTACTTACACACCAAATGAAAAGAAATATTTTAGGATGCCGCTCTCCTCTGCCTTTTTGGACAGCTTGCATTTTACTGGCAAATTAGCATGGGGGTACAGACCCTCCTCTCTGCATCACTGGGCAGTTTGTGTAATGCTCACATTGATTTCAGCCTTGGCATCACAAATGACACCTCCGCATAGGCCAGAGTGAAGAAGGATCTACCTCATTTAGCCCTATAGCTCACAATAAGCTGGTGATATGTGTGTGGGTGTGTGTATTTTTCAGGAGAAAAGCAGACTTTGAGAATTTAAGCAGTATGTTCCACTGCACATTTACGGTTATTTCTGTGCACACTCACAGCAGATGCATGTGTGTATGCTTCCTTACATGTGATAAGGATGTTAAGATGGCAGGTGCCTTTTTCAGGACAAAGAGAACAGCTTCATGGAACTGCAGAGAACAACACAACCCGGGTACAAACAAATGCAAGCCCTCATAAGTCAACTTCTCTCTTCCACAAGTAGACAGCTAGGACATGCAGACAAAGGGCGCATTGATATCGGCAGTGACACACGGGTGGCAGCTGTACACATCATGTCATTCAGTTGTGGTTGCTTTGAAAGGAGACTCTGTCAGACAAAGTGGAGTGTGGTGATGTGCTTAATCCTGTGTGGAAATGTAGTGTAAAAATAATTCAAGTTTTTGTTATAGAAATAATAACAAAACCGATGTTGCAGAGTCAACCGTTAAGCTAAGTCTTGCTTAACTTTTTTTTGGATACACAAAAAAGGTTACACAAAACTGTGAACAATACTGATTGTAAAGCTAGACAAATTAATTGTATCATATTATAAGCGAGTCATGGTACTGAAAGAATCCCAGCAAACGAATTGGGTAACACGCACTACATGTTAATGAAAATGTCGACAATGCTTTGGATGTAGTAAACACATATCCACTTTCACAGGGCTAACACAGGGACAGCTATTCATGCTTATGTTCATACCTGCAGACAATTGTAGAATCACAGATTAACCTGACATGCATGTCTTTGGAGGAAGCCCGAATACCCGGAGAGAGCCTACGCAAGCACAGGGAGAAAATGCAAAACCCCCAACAAGGACTCTCCATCAACCACTGCAGCACTGTGCCATCCACAAAACAGGTGGATTACTTTTTTCTTGGCTTCCTGCATCTATGATGCGAATTAGAATGGCATTTGTGAAATGCTGAAAAGAGATGAGCCAGATGTGTAGTTCAAAACAGGTTTTTGGAGCAAAGTTGCCAAACTTTTTAGGCTTTAAAGAAAAATAAAAAATCCAGTTATATATTATATATTATAAAGTTACTATATGTGTTTGCATGGAAGGTAGAAACGAATCTCATAACAGGTGCAGTTTGGATAACAAAGGATATTAGCACTCAGTAGATGCATTTCTTGTTGTTTTTATTGGTTGGTGGGCATAGCAACTTCATTGTGATGTTCGACACCCTCACTACCATCATTTACATAATCAAGGCTTAAAGTACATTAACCTTAACAACAGCAAAATGCACAATGCTATTTATTTTGAAGGCGTGGAAAACTTTGGCAATCTCCAAAGAAGATGTCCCACAGTGGTTTAAAGCATGAAAACTGTGCACTGCCTGGTTTTTGTACAACGGCTATTTTTCTCTGCTCAGTGACAGTGATATACCGGTTTAGATTACACTGTCCCATCGAGGATTCAGGGCTTGTCATTTGTGATGTGTGATGCAACTGTATGGCAACCCTGTGCCCCAGAGCTAACACTCCCAGTGATACCAAAGCTACTTTCCAGCACAGCACTCTTACCACCACAGGCCTTTCAGAAAACAAACCCATTACACCCACAGGCTGAGGACACACAAAAATGCACGTGTACACACACAACACAACCTTAGAATTTGATTAGATCCTCTGCAGCGTGGATATATATATAACACAACAGTGGATATATCTGAGCTGGATATATCACATGTGATCACCACAGTATTGATGCCTTGTTGAAAAACTGTCATATGTAGTAACATTTAGGTTTCAAACCTCGTGATAGAGTGATTATTTTGCATTACTTGTTTGGTCGTAACCTAGTTCATGAATAAGCTGTAACACAAAATGTTGCTCTATGTTATTATGCAATAGGATGCGACTAACAGGACAGTTAGCAAATTCTGGGACTCTGATGAAAGCAACGGAGAAAGGGACTGCCATCCTGCTGCTTTGTTGCTCCCAAAGTTTGTCTCATTAGCACAAAAATCTTTGAAGAATCAGTAAACATGCTCTGTTTAAAAGTTAATCGAATCAGCAATACACAACTGCTTTTGGAGGCTTAAAATTGAGGCGCTTTCTGTTAAGCGGTTTAAGAAAATGGATGGATGGATGGATGGATAAAAAAAGTTGAGGCGTGGATATAGAAAAAAACATGTGGCTTGTTCAGGCAGAAGACAGAGCAGAAGATACTTCAATAGATGATACTGAGTGCAGAAGACAACCTCCATATCCAATGAAGCGTCACAACAAAGCTTTTGTACCCTCCACATACAAACTATTGATAGTATAACAAAAGTGGCTGTAGGCTGAGAAGCTCATTACTAAAACTTGGCTTTATGGTGAGTTCCAGATTAAGTCGGAAGCAGGAATTTCTAAATTCCCAGTCAGAATTTTCATCTGGAATGCCACTTCAACTCGGATTTCCCACTCAGAACGTCAGAGCAGCCCCACTAGCCCCGAGTTGAGGATCCAAGATGGGAGTGGTGAATGTAAACAGTAGTAAAACTTTTATTCTGTCCTGCCACTGTTGTGTATTTGTGACTCACTAAATAAGCCATACACAGAGAACTGACCAGGCTCTATCCATGAATGTGCTGCAGCGGTGTTCGTAAGTGCAAAAAAACAAGTATTATGCTGTACAGCTAGTGATGCATGAATGGCTCTACCTTGCCAAGAGGCAAAACAAATCCTGCTTTTCTTTCGCTTTTCCAACCTTCATACTGGAAAGCACTAACTAAAAAAAAAGTCAGTGTGTTGAAGTCCTACATGTCCCCTGGTTCAAAGTCCTATCCCCCTTTGCAAATTAGTTAATCTTTTCAAACTGGAAACACTACAATATGCTGTTTTCGGTTTCCATATGAGTCATGTAAAAAGATTGGGAGAAGTGGCCAGCAGTCGTTTAGGCTCGACTTGTTGTTTTAGTCTATTACTTAAAGGACTATTACCACATAATCTCCTTACAATACACAAAATCTCTGTCTGTGTGTGTTTGTTCCTTTGTCTGTCAACTCCCCCCACACGATCACGAGTTAAGCAACCAAAGCTGCCACACAGATACGTCTTGGGCACCTGAAGGTTCTCAACTATATCAGATATTATGATATCATCAAGTTGCCTAGCAACATTCTAGCAATGGGTTAAAATGGCCTGTTTTTCACATTTTTACCCATAACACTTTATAAAAGCATCTGCATCACACCATAACATAATAATTTATATCCACAATTTTGTAAAATTATGCATGATATATTATGACGCCTGCTGGTTGCCTGGCAACTCTCAAGCAACAGGCTAAAAGGTCGCCTTTTTTTGCCTTCATGCACATACAATGGCTTACGAAAGTACTGCATCATTTTTAATTCAAAACAGCGACATCTACTTTATATCCAACAAGCTGAATTATAGATGACATTTTCATCATGCTGCCTAGCAACTACTAGGCTAAAGTGACCCATGATCTGCAACAATAAAAGCATATTATCATTTTTATTTCCTGGCTAACAGCATAGACAGCCTAAACAATGCTGTAGCAATAGCATGTATTAGTCTGACTATTTCATAAACAACAGAAAATGTGAAAATAAACTTGGCGAATACAGATAAAAAGAGTGAGATAGTCCCCCAAAATAAGAATTTAAAACCACAGGAGAAAAAGCAGTACACTTACCTGTATCAGCGACAGGTTACTGAGGTCCAGTCTGAAAAGGTAGTTTCTAAATTAAGAAGAAAGGGAAAGGATGTAAGCGATTGGCTCAAATCCAGCAAAATCTATTAAACAATGCAGATGAAGTATTAGAGACCAGCTGTCAGGTTAACTCAAAGTGGATTAAAGCAGAAACTGTACTGCCCATCACTCTTAGGCCATTGTTTTCTGTAAGTATTTAAGTCTGTGGTTTTACACTTTTGCGTGATATTAGTATTATGTATGTCTACGCTTTTAACAGGGTCACTCACATCATGTCAAGACACACACACACACACACACACGCACACACACTACTGCAGCGTGACGTATTTCTTCCAAATCCTTTGCTCCTGCCAAATCCAAAGCTTAACTTGGTCCAGCGAGGCCTCAGCAAAGCACTTTAAAAGCGTCATTATCCGAAAACCGCACTGTATGAGTGAGTCAGAAAGGGTATCACATTCTTAGTAATGTGCTCTGTGGGGTGAAAAGCTGAGTGGATTTACAGTTTCTTACCTGGCACCCACAATAAGCTCATTCCTAGTCAGGTCAAGGGTGAGCTGGGAGTAGTCTCTCACACCAGGGTGGGAGAAAGATGAAATCCACGGACTGAGCGCTGAGAGAGAGAAAAGGGGGAGGTTAGAAGAAGATAAATCATGTCATGAGATAAAAGCAGTGACATTTACAAACAAAACTCATAAAAGGGTATAATTTACTAATGCACGCAAAAACCTTTCCTATTTGGCATTTTATGCACAGGTGTGAGTGTTTCCAGCGATGGTTAATTGATTCAATGAAAATCAAATTTATTAAGCAAAATGCCACATGTTTGCCAGCAACAGCTTCTGTAATTGAGGTTATTTTTATGATGGCTTTCATTATATTTTAACTGTTGTTCAGACTTAACTCCTGCACTCTGGCAACATTGTGTGACTACAGATTATTTATATGTTTACCAAAAATGTTAGAGTGACCAATGCACTAATTATGAATAAGACACATTCATAGTTGCAGCTGAAGTGGTAAAAAAAAGTGGACCAAACAGTGAAGGAAAGGCTTCCTGCTACGTGACGCTGTCTCCTACAGAGCAGGACAAAGCTGTCCAGGCCCCATCAGGCAACACAACCCAGATCCAACCTGACATTCAGACAAACACCGCTCTGTGTGGGGCATGAGGCTGAAATCTCAACGCTGTATGAAACTGGCATTTACAAATCTAAATTTTCAGAGGGGCCGCCTGGTGGGGCTTTTAATGCCACACTCAAAACTCCAGGGGAAAAAAAGAGCATTTTCTCTCTGAACTTTGTGCAGACCTTTAAACAGATTTCACCACATGGAAGTTTGCGGGGCTTAAAGGGGATTTGCTATGTTTCCGATGCTGTAAACGACATCACAGTTGTTAGTGGCAAATGAGATTTCTTGGACCAAGTTAAAAAGGCGTGTTAGACACATTTGAGCCATTTCCACAAAACTAGTCCAAAAAGAGAAAAGGAACAAATCAGTAATGATTTCAACTGATTACTGTTAAGCAACTTTATGGTTGTGCACTAATTTCCTGTATTAGAGAGAGAAAAGAAAAGCTTCATGATCATTGCAAAGTTATCTACCCATCCAAAAAAAAAAAATAAATAAATAAATAAATCTTGCATCACATGTGCAAGATTTTTGGCCTCTCTCACTTGGCCTCGCTGCTGAAAGCTATTCATTAGGGAAGTGGTCATCAAACATTTAAAACCTTAAAACGCTCATTTTCTTCGACATTAAAAGTAGCTCATAAAAGCTCCAGGCTACGAGTGAGAAACTACATCAAAGTGCTGGAAGAAGTTGCCAAGAACAGCGAAACAAGTCTCCATCACGCAAAGGAGATAGATTTTAGGATTGATGGGAGCCCATATGGCTCTGTCATCTGCAAACATAACCAGAGATGCGAAAACAGAAGACAGAAGGCTGCAGCTGCAGTACGGCATGGTGCTCTTAATTTAAGATACAGAAAAACACACGCATACAATATCTAATTAAAGGTTCCAGTATTGACAGGAGACTTCACTGAAGTGATAGTGTTTTTAGTCAGATGTGGATTTGGAATGGGTACTCTTCACTAAGCTGCTGTCAGACTGAACTTCATTCTAGCTTTTCTATTTCTTTTTTTCCCCCTCTCTTATGAGACGTGAGCAGGGCTGAATCCATTTTCATAAATACGGTGAATATTTAAAAGTCTGCAATTTTCAGTTTGCAGCACAACTGCAATTATATTCACAAGATAAGGACTCTGTTATTCTATATTTGAAAACTGCTGAAAAGAACAAAACCAGCGCATTTGTCCATCTCTTAATAATTTCAGACTTCTCCACCCTGTCTCTGGAAAAAAAAAAGCATCTAAAAAATAACAAATCAAAATGGACTAAATTAAGTTTTATAGCAGACACTAAAGAACCAGGTAGAAATAACCAATGATTCAAATTGTTACATGGTTTTTCCATTAAGGAGAATAAAAAACAAAGTAGAAAAAAGCATAATAATAATAATGGTACATGACTTATTTTAGACATATTATAAACCACAAATACAGGCATGGGTTTTAATTTACAGTAAGTGATTCAGGTTTTATACAAAATGCTATATATTTTCAACAATGGCTTCTGGTTTCCATGACAATGGCAATTTAGTGATAGCCTACACAGTGTAGTGCCTAGCATCTCAGAAAACAGTCACACCACCTTGCGTGCTGCAAATAACAACATAATACATTGTTAATTATGATAACAACAGCTCTTGTCCTATTAGGAATATAATAAGAGAAAATGAGCAGCGTGCAGCGGGGACACACAAATTTATCAACCAGCTCGATCAGAGTAGCAGTGGAGCTTTTGAAAATTAATAATACACCAAAAAGCACTTTTACAGACAGGATTAAATCTCTGATAATCACACAATAAATCATCGGGTGTCCCAAGGCTATTCTAATATGATGCAAATTCTGCAGGAGGCCATCTCTTATGCTCTCCATAAATATTTATACTACACTTATCCACATACAGTGGATTGCTTCAATTTCACAGTCAGCCATGCATCCATATGGTTTGACCATCTCTGACATGTAGGGTGGGTGTAAAAAAAACAACAAAAAAAACATAGAAGGCCAGTGCAAGGAAGTGAGCGGAACCGTCTGTGCATCACTCTCTGATTAATGGCTGCAGAGGCTGAAGGTTGGGGGGAGCGCGGGGTAAGCGGCGGGGAACGCAGGCCGCCTTTAGCTGCACAGTCTTATGTAAACAGACCTGAAGTTGATTTAAAGAATCCAACATGATCCCGGGATTGTGCAAAGCCACAGCATGTGTGAACAAAGCTTGTATGTTTGTGAACGGTGTCCCCATAAATGGTTGGAGTGAACATGATTTGAACACCAACTCAGATCATTAAAAGTCTCTAAATCAATTCCTTAAACACACACAGCCTCAAGGAATTATTGGCAAAGAAAAAAAAAGTTGAATGTTTTAAAGGCTCAATTACTGCGAGGTTTGTGTGAAAATCAAACTCTGATGTGAACTACAAGACAGTCATTACCAGCTAAAGATGGGTTAGCCGAGGGTGAAATGAGCTCAGTTTTTCTTGGTTTTTTTTGTTTGGTTTTTTTGTGGCTTTGTTTGTGTTTGTCGTTTTTCAGGAAAATTACTTTCAAGAAATTAATCCTTCATTTTCTAACAGCTCATAACGGGTCAGTGAAGGTGTCATCAAAGTGTGAGGAGTTTGGGTACTTCCTAATATGAGTAGTGAAATCAATAAAATATAAACTGACCTCCAAAAGGATTCAAGGAAATCTTTTTTTTTTTTTTTTTGACATTGTAAGCAACA
>VVHJ01024288.1:1510-15774 GCA_015107715.1 Tylochromis polylepis
ATCTATTACTGCATGGGGCTGTTCTAACTTTACAGTTACCATAATTTCAATCCAAGATTTGAAGAGTTTTACAAGTACCTGTAGACTCACTCTTTACAAATCACACAATCACATCTTCAGAATGCAGCTATTCACATGTTTGTATGACAACACATAGCATTGCTTACAACAGCAACTTATATTTCGCATACCAAAGCTTTACAGTTAAAAGAAACACATTACTATAAAACTAATTATAAAAACATTAAGGCTTAAGAGTTTTTGGAACAATTTGGGGAATGGCTGGTTATAATTTAACTGTTCTTTTGGATAATAAAACAACTTTTTTTGTCCTTTCAATAAAAAAAAAAATATTTCTGAGGCAACCAATGACATGTTAGGTCCTCTGTCAAGATACTTTGAGCCTGTTTATTCTGGATGTAGGGCTGCTGCAGTGTCTGCCATTTACAGCATTTATCCAGTTCAGTTCAGTTCGGTTCTCTCCGATCAACTGCACACTGTAGGTACATGATAGCTACATGTAAGACCAGTCCAGCATACACAACACACCCTTTTTCTTTTTCTTCAGGTCCCCTCTTCCCCCTCATCACTTGAGTTCACTGTGAACAGTCTTGGGGATGTTTCTTTCTGTTCTATGGACATTCATCTGAGCTGGAGGAGCTCGGCAAGAGAACACATTCTTGCCTTCTGCCCCTTTTCCGCCTTCTCTTTGCAATTCGCAACCTTCTGCGGATCACATCTGGAAGAAAAAACAAAACAGAAATAAGGTCAGCTTGTATGCGTGACCTAAAAGAGAATCTTTATCTTTCAGAACAACTCAAATTTAATTAGGGCATAACACCTCTATTCTTCATTCCTGATGACCACCTACCTGCGACACTGTCGTAGTCCACGCTTGGGTCGTGCCAGTAAAGGCTTGGCGTGATCCTCCAGTGGCGGTACAGGCGAGTGTGAAGCACCGACAGAGTCAGGAGAACCAGCAGGAAGCCTAGCGCCGCTGCTGCCCACACCGCCTCATCTGTCCTCAGGGTCCTTTGCAGCCCTTTACGTACAGCAGCATCAGCTTGGGCCTCTGATCCTGAGGCCTTGGCACAGTCACAGTGTTCACCTAGTGTGCAGCTGTTGCAGTCACGGCTGACAGGCTGGCTGCGGCTGGCTGCCTGTAGATGCTGTTGTGGCCGAGCCTCTGACTGGGGTTTAGGCACAGAGTCGGAGCCGGTGCTTTCACTTTTGTGGCGAGAGCGTGGGGTGCCGTGGATCTGCGTATGCTCCAGCTCTCTCTCCTTCACATCTACCACTTCATTATCCTTCATGTTGCCGTCAGATGAGTAGAGGATTTTCTCTTTAGAGTTGTCCACTTTGATATTGTGTTTATTAGAGTCGGTTTCCTTCTGTTTGACTGTACCTTTATTTTTGAAACTGAGAGTCAGGGTTTCAGGCCTGTTGGTAAAGTTTTGTTTACTGCTCACACCATGTGCAGAAACAGCAGAGTGATTTCTAAGGCCTTTCTGATCTTCTGCCTCAGACATATTTGAGGCCAAGGGTGCTGTGAACCTGGGTTTAGAGCCCTGATTTGGAACCTGAGAAGCTTCTCTGGGGCTAGAAAGACCGAAGGGTTTCCTCTGACCTACTGATGGTCCAAGTGTGCTGCTGTTATTCTGACCATCTCCTGACCGCTGAGGAACAGTTCTGGAGACATCTGTCATTGTGTTATTGCTCTCGTTGCTGTCAACCTTAACCCCTGTGTCTTTCGGGGCAGCTCTCATCTGCCTGGTTTTGCTTCCCACTTTCGTTTGTTTCGAGTGTTCGGTTTTCATGCTGTGCTCTAGTTCAGCCTCTGTGGCTCCACTTAGCAGAGAATAGATGGTCTGCTCACAACACTTCCTCAGGGAATCCTGCAATGTTAGTTATATCAGACAACTGAAATTACTTGCTTTTGTTTGTTTTTTGGCTTTACTTGTCCGTACATTAATAAACATCACATAACTCAAAGCTGCTCAGTCTTGAGTTGCGTTTCCCAACCTTCATTTTTGTTGTTTGTTCCAGCTGATGCAGCTCAGCCGACCAGGTCAGCAGCAGGTCGTACTTCCTTATCTGAGTCACGCCATCAGACTCTTTTCTTGAAGTTTGCGTGACCTCCAGCCAATCACAGACGTCTAAAGACGCGGCGGTGGACAGCTCCAAGGTGCGACCCCAGGACACAAAAGCTACAGGCTGAGCACAGAGCAGAGAAAACACACACTGTGACTCCCCTTCTCCCAGAGGCTAAAAACTCATCTTGTACTTCATGACGCCATGAAGTACAAGACTATCACTAGTGCCAGAGTGCTCTTAAAAAGGCCTTTTTTAACTAATAACTGACAGTTTAATGACAGGCCAACACCATCAACAGTCTTCTAAAAGCAGACAATCCTTTTGCACCTTGTCGCTCTCAGAGATCCTGAGTTCCACTCTGAAACGGTGGGAGTAAGTTCCACCTTTAATCGCCCCTTGTGCAGTATTAAATCTGACAAGCGTCTATGTTTAACATCCCAGAAGTCCAACAAATTCTGATGAGAAAAAAAAAAGCTAATGACAGTGATTCTTACCATGTGTTTATTGAGCTGTGGGTGTGGGGTCACGATGTAGGACTGCAGACAGGAGCGAGCCAAGCCGGACAGGATCTGACGCTCACGAGGCGGTGCACACGGATGGTGGAGCAAAACAGCTGCTCCACGCTACAAAACACACAGCACCACACGTGTGACCAGAATCCACCATTACTGTAGCATTCTACACTCAATTTTAATTAACATTTGTGTACTCAAGTGCTTATAACAACATAAACATTGTATCAACATAACATTTTCTGATTAGTCCTTCTAATGTTGCTTAAAAAAAAAAAGAAAAATCAATATTCCTATTGGTTGATGTTCTCTCTGTGGAGAACGATCGCTGAGAAATTTTCAGTGATTTTCAGGGAAAATCCATGGTCAGTGTCAACCCTGATACCAAGGGTCCGAACGCATAGAACGTAACTGCTGGCACACTTGCTTGGTTTACTCTTAAACTACATACTGTGTCTCGACTGCAGTTTGATACGAACACGAGTTTCAGCTTGGAACGTTATAAAAGCTAATTTGTAACCCGAGAATTGGGTGTGTGTTCTACTGTCAACAACCGCCCGATTCCTCTGTGCATTTATCTACTGTATTCAGATTGTACAAGCATTCCTTCCTAAAGCAGAAACCAAAAACAGATAGCTGCCTGACCTTCCCAGCACACATTTTTACTTGTCACGATAGAGAAAGCACAGGTGTATTAATGATGGCTACCATCCTTTTAGGAGAGGCCCTGGTTTGGTGCATGCAGGTTCACTGCCGTACAAACTATACACATTTTTCATACTGTTACAATTAAAAATGTTTGCTGTGATTAAAAGTATTAAATAAATAAATAAATACTGAAATGTGCTTGTTTTGTTAATCAGTGATTCTAAGTTGGCCATAGTTATGAATGTATAATTCCCTAACCTAGATTAAGAAATGGATGGATCGAGGAACGAAAAACAATGAAATACTCCAGTCCTGCTTTTGTTATACATGGTATGGCTACAAATGCTTCATGATAAAATGACAGTTTCTGTCTATTAAATGCAAAGAGTTTTGATCCTGACCCAAAGATCACCATCTCCACAGTCAAGCACAGAGATGGAAACTTTATGCTTTGAGACTGTTTTTCTGCTAAGGGTACAGCATGACATGTCAAAACACTTTATCTAAACACTCTGCATTTTCTCTAATTTTACAGTTAGCTCCTCCCTTGTAAAATATGCCGTTCTGCTACCAGTATGTCTGTCCAGGTTTGTTATTGCTGTCAGCAATCCCCCCCCCCTTTTTTAATGTTAATACACACAGGGCTAGAATATAAAAAACAAACAAAACAACAACAACAAAAAACGCTGGGTTGGCTGATCTACGTGAAGGTGATAACTTCCTGTGACCGCTTACCCTAACATCAGTGGTCAGGCTAAGTAACGCCAGATAAGAAAAAGATATAGAGACCTCAGTTGCTAACGCTGTGTTTCATTGACCTTCACATTAAATGAGCACACTGTGTAACACCACAAGTGCACTGTCATGGTGATGATTAACCATAGGAAGGTGTGTTTAGGGTGGTTTTTATTTAGCAGTATAAAGTTACTCTGTTAGTTGTTAAACATTAGTATTTGTGTAGCTGTGTAGCATTATAGAGTGTTATGCGCTTTGAACTTTAGTGCACAAAACAGTGACACTCATAATTTTGCTGTATTTCAGTGCGGTGACAATAAAGGTTTCCTAACTGTTCTAAGTGATCCGCTGTTTGTTGTTAAAACAGTTTTGCAGACTAACTGAAGATGCCCCCCCACATATTAACAGGTTGTTACAATACCCTTACACGCCATACACTAGTGGAGGAGGAAAAAAAAAGTAAGTCAGTCAATAAAGTATGGCCTCAGGGTGGATGTGACTGAGTGCATGTCCTGAAAGGACTACAAAAAGGCTCAGTTTCTTCACTAGCATCCTGAATACACAGGATGTACACATAGCTCTCTGATGAGCAGACAAAGTGATGTTACAGAAGATACAAAGGCAGAGGCAGCAGCAAAACATGTGCAATAGTGCAACTTACCTGCAAGTTATTGAGCCACCGCTGAGGAGGGCAGTACAAGTACTCTCCGCTCTCTGCTCCTATCGGTCTGTATGCTCCACTGCAACACAAACACCAACGCAGAAACACAGGTTAATGACTTCAAAAGCTTTAATATGCATTCACTGGCCACTATATTAGGTACACCTGCTCAATTGCTGGCAAACTTATTAGCCAATCACATGGCAGTGACTGAAAGCATTTAGGAATGTAGACCCGGTCAAGACGACCCGCTGATGTTTAAACCGAGCAACAGAAGGAGGAAGAAATGTGATTTAAGTGACTTTGAACGTGGCATGGTTGTTGGTGCCAGATGGGCTGGTCTGAGCATTTTCAGATCTCAATTCAATTGAGAACCTTTGGAATGTGGTGGAACAAGAGAGTCAACACATGGATGTTCAGCTGAAAATCTATTGCAACTGTGTGATACTATCATGTCTATATGGACCAAATACTGAGGAATGTGTGCAGCACCTTGTTGAATCTACGCCATAGAGAATCAAGGTAGTTCTGAAGCCAAAAGGGGCCCACTCAGTACTACCAATGTGTACCTCATAAAGTGGTCAGTGTGTGGCTTGCTTTAATGTAGTAAAACAATGTTTTTTGTGACAATGCTAATCTTGTGTATCTGTCAGCTCTTTGTACAAACAGAACTAATTGTGTGGCCGTTCAATAAGTTATTCTGCAGCTCTAGTGAACTTACTCTATGTTACAAATCTTTACACTCACCTGTTGGGAATGCGGTGATAGTAGGAGACTGGTTTATCCATGCATATTTGCCTAGCTGGCTGCAGTGAAAACATCAAGCACACAAGACAAACACTTAGTTAGCTTCTGGTAAATTTCACACAAATTACTTTTACTGAGCAAAAAAGCTGGTTTGGTTAACTCTAACTGAATCCTGAATCTTCTTGCAACTAACACACTTGCAGGGTAAAGCTTCTGAGCTATTACATGCACTGGTTTCAAATGTCAGCTAGGAGAGGCTCCATCTCCCTCAGGACAGTATGTGAGGAAAAAATGGTTAAGAAAATAAAAGAATGGATTGGTTTCAAATTTTGCGAACTATGAATCTGACGTGTCTGGAGTGTTATCCAGTTGCACTTTGATTTTAGGAGATAATCATGTTATGCTTTATGTTTGGAGGGCCAAAGGTTGTGTAAAAAGTCCAGATATGAGATCCTTAAGTAAACTGCTTGGTGTTTACTCACCTCAGGATCGTACACCGTGTCAATACTCGGAAGTCTCTGAAAAGCGGAATTAGAGGGAACACTTGGTAATCTGGGAACAAAGCAACCGAACAACTGACAACCATATGTAACTGTGTGAGGCTGTAAGGAGATTCAAAGTGGGTCAAGCAGCTTGAACAGCTCATTTGTTGTGTGTGCAGGGTTTATCACAGCAGTCTCATTCATATGATTGTTTGCATTTCCTGGCACCCGGTGTAAGTGCGCACACTCCTTCCATATGAGCCACAGTGATTATGGTGGTGACGTATTAGACTAAGGTGTATGATTTTTCCATGTTTACCTGAGTAAACTCTGGCCATGCAGACGCACCACAGTCCCAATAAACAGCATCCGCAGGCAGGTCCCTGTCCAAAGCGAGCTATCTCACACACACACGCACACACAGATAAAATAAGGGAATTTTGAAAACCACATAACTTAAAACATGGATGTCATTTACACCAGCAGACACACATACAGGTAGTGAGATTTTACCTTTCCATTATCACATCCTTGCCCCAGAGATCCGAAGACACCACACTGACCCACACTGATCCACAGCGCTGCCAGCACAGTCACCGTCAGCGGAGGGGACGTCGCTTCTCTCGGCATGACGACGACCAGTCAGTCATTCAAGTCTAGCTAGAATTCATACCTCACCTTAGGCCCTCCACATACAGAGTGGCCGACGAAGTGACCCTTTAAAATGCCCCAAAATACAAAATGTGTTTGATACAGAAACATGACCGAGGAGCGGTGAGACGTGCGGATTTCGGGTCAACAAAGTAATCGTCCTTCTGTGCCGGCTGTCCGCGGTCTTACCCACAGCAAGCGAGCGTTAGCTAGTTCCTCTACATTATGAAGTTAAACCAGAGTAACAAACTCGGGATTTAAAACACAAAAAACGTAAATAAAAGAAAGCGTATTTCCATCCTTCGCTAGAAGTTCGTATACAACAGTTAAGCTACACGCTGTAACTTCTTCCGGAGAAATTTCAAAATATAACTGCTGAGCCGTCTTCCGTTGACCTTACCTATTAATAAGTTGCTTCTCTTTTCCCCAATATTAGTTATATTTCAGAGGAAATTTTAAAATATATAAAAAAGCTGTAAATTGTGAGTTTTGATTATTATTATTATTTTTAAATAATCTAGCGGTATTGTGGGACTTCATTTTGCCCTTATTTAAATACCCATTTCCGGATCTCAAGCCTTTAGCCTTTTTTTTTAGCTAACTTCGCGAAAAGGGTCTGGCTGCAGACGCTGTGGGAACACGTGACCGCCACAGTAAGCGGAAACACGTGACCTGCATAGATACAGTGGAAACCGCGCAAGTGGATCGTAAATGATGGGACAGAGTCATTCATATACAAATGTGCCGTTAGTAATTTAATAATTCTAAGAATCCATTAGTCCGCTTATACTGATAGTGTTGGGACTTTGTATGCGTTACAACAACGGTCATTTTTAAACCTGTATTTTTTTTTTTTTTATCGCGCTCCATGGCAGAGAAACACAGATATTTTCCTTCCTGGCCATGGTTTAAGTAAGACAGCTGGATTAAGGGCTTCTGTGGGTGACATGACAAAAAAATAGTCTCTAAACCACATTTTGCATTAGAATATGATTTATTGTTGGCATCAGAGAGGGAAAATACTTTGTTACTGTACTTAAGTAGAATTTCTGGGTATCTGTACTTCGCTGCTTTTTTGTGCCTACTTTCTACTGTTACTTCTTATATTTTAGCATGAGTATCTGTACTTGCTACTCCCTACATGTCCAAAATAAGGCGCTTGTCCATGGACACGTCACCCTTGCAAAATATGTGTCCTTAAATAAAGAGGAGCAGCAGAGGGTCTTAAGAGACATGCTGGAGGAAGAAAACACTGAAGCAAGGGACTTCTTCCTCTTTGTTTTTCAGTTTGTGGAGGACATGGAGCTCTTTTTAAAAGCATGTGCTGATGAGCAGGGACTAAGGGTCAGTGCTATGTTTGACATTTAATGGACGGAGGAAGGCACTATCTGTTTGTTTTTTTATGTGTTTTTTTTTCAATGTAATTATAAAATTACAATTAAACTTCTTTCAAAATGTTGTCCACTTGTTTCTATGTTCATACTCATACTAAAAGCTGAAATAAAAGATTACAGTGTAAATGTAACAGCATTGTTTATACTTGTAACTTCAAAATATAAAGCTTCGCTGATCTGTTGTACTACAGAAGCGATGAAGGAACAGATTCAGAGGTACCAAACACACGGTTCGGGGACCCGTGAAAGGGCCCGTGTGACTGGCGTTGTAAAGTGTGAAAATTGCAGCAAACAGATCCCCTAAACTTATTCCTGCATTTTGGAATCATGGATAGTTAAATTCGTTTCTGATAATTCCCTGCTTCGACCTGCTAGAGCACTGGCAGCCCTTCTCCTTCTGCAACACTATCCAAATGTTTTAATTCATGCAGACAATGCACACAAGCTACAGTCCAGTCATAAAACTAGCATGACCCGTTTGCCCAGGTAAATCAGCCTGTCAAGCTGTGTAAGTCTCATAACACAAACACGTCAAATAACCGCATGTAAGTATAAAAGTAAATAATCAGCTATCCTGTCAGTAAATGCAACCGTGAACTTTTCGTGGTGAAAACACGGTAGTGGGTACAATAAAAGATGACTTCACAGTTAGAACTAATTGATGATTTTCTTTTTGGCATTTATTTTGAAACCCGTGTGGGGAAGTGTCTGCTTTTGGCCCTACCTGTTACTCCACCCCAGGGCTCCACACGCCCACACCCTGTTATAAATGTGATCAGGCAGCTTTGTCGGATGAGACCTGGGCTCCCGGACAGGGGAGAGACCTGGACCGAGATGGAGTCCACCCTCCTCAAAGGTTTGCTAAGCGGGATGTTTCTTTTTTTCTTTTACAGTTTGAAAAGTGTGGGTTAAATGTATTTATTTTTGGATAATGCCTTTTTAAATGTGCACAATAACCACTGTAGGGAGAATGCAGCTGATGCATTCCTACTGCTTTATGTTCGTCTTTTTTATTACTAGAATAACCTATTTGTGGAGAGCAGGCTCCTTTTAAAGCTTCCTTCTGCTGTCAGGGGTGTGGCACTTTCCCAAATCGTTAATAATTAGAGTATTCACTGATTTATAGCCAAAGGCAAAGGCTCACTAAAGTCACGCACCGTTTAGTGTTGATGCGTGATTTTTAATTTCTGTTTTAACTTGGCTGTCCTTTAAAGGAAGTTGGATAACAAGGAGGTCCTGGCACATGATGCCGTCATATATGTTATTTGTTTATTTTTATTTTTTATTCAAAGTTTATGTTAAAAATAGGCTGATAAGACAGCTGATCCTCCATAAAGTTTGTAAATACAGATTACTCATTAGATGAGCGATCAGAGCAATGATGTTTCAGCAAGATATTTGTAACACTGTTCACCTAAATTGTTTAACTCCATGTGGAGACACTGCAGGTGCCCAGCCTGCAGCGGTGCCCTCTGGCGGTTCGCAGCCCCCAGCTGAGGTAGAAGAGGATGTGGAGCTGGCCAAGACGCAGGGAGACAAGACTCAGACCAGGAAATCTGCAGGAAGAGGAGATGAG
Organism: Tylochromis polylepis; assembly: GCA_015107715.1. Taxonomy (NCBI): domain Eukaryota; kingdom Metazoa; phylum Chordata; class Actinopteri; order Cichliformes; family Cichlidae; genus Tylochromis; species Tylochromis polylepis. The sequence goes on from VVHJ01024288.1 coordinate 11,011, forward strand.
GTGAGCAGGAGACACAAAGCACACATTTGAGTGCATCCACGTCGTGACTTCTCCATTATCTAACGATAGTGAGGCAATTAAAGCAGCTCCGTTCACAGGTCCAATTTCCCCACCAAAGATAACACATCTACTTTCTCCTCTCTTGCATTTACCAGGAGATGTACTCACCTGACAGCTCTCCAGACAGCGAAGATGAGGGTATTGGCCAGAAAGAAAAGAAGAGAAAGAAGGTGAAGAAGAAGAAGAAAGTAAGTGTGACAGAGTTCAGTAAAGTGAACCACTGATGAAGACGGAATAGACTGTATTTGAAATGATTTTTTATTTTTTGTAAATATTTTCTGGTATCTACTAAGCTCACTCTGCAGTTAGTTTGGGGTGTTGCCCTGACTGGAGCACATGTAGTACTGAAATCATGAGTTACAGCTTCTTACAGAGGAGTGGAGTATAGTGATGGCTGCACCCAGTCAAACAGGAGAGAGTTGTTTGTTACTCAACTGTCACTTTTGACACAAGTGGTTAATGACATAGCTGGGAAAGATGTGTGCATGTGTGCTTGTTTGTGGAGTTTTCCTTTATGTGTGTTATCAAGTGCCTGAAGGGCCTCTCCCATAAGCAATCACATACACAACCTGCCCTCGTATGACAGAAACTCACTGGGGCGTGATGGCCGTGACTTATTCCTTCTCATGTATGCGTGAACTTCTGTACGTAAAATTAAGCACTAATATTCTCCTTCTTTCCCAACAGAGCTCCAGCTCCTCCTCTTCATCATCATCATCATCATCATCATCATCATCTTCTTCTTCCTCCAGTAGCTCCTCAGACAGTGATAGTGAGGTAAGTTGCAGATTGGCATGTGCTGATCAGGGTTTGAAGAGGAAAATCATTTGTTCAATAGAAATCTGAATAAATGAGATGTTCTTATGTGGAGCTGTGGACGAAAAACCCTTTTCAAACAGCCACCTCAACTTTCAGACTGAATGTCTCATGTTATCTCCAAGCACTATTTGATATCGAGTTCAGTTTGTCGCACACCACCTGTAACACTGGGACATTTTTACGTAGTCAGTGTGAGATTCTTCCCGCAGCAAAGGTGTGCACCAAAATGTTGCTGATGCATCTGTACAGAGCACTTTGTGTTTATTGGTAAATTGTAGTTTTGCTGATATAGTGACAAAGCGGTTTTGCCGGCATACCCACATGCATGACACCAACATCTACACCTAACCACAGGTCCTGTGATGGATCCTTGAGAGCCTTTTTAGTTTAACTCCTGCTAAACTCAGGCATCCAAAAGAGTTTTCTGAGGGCCCTACAGAGTACTTTTAATCTCAGTATGTTGACTCCTGAGACACAAAGTTAAACACAACAGCAGACCCTAGACAGAAGTAGGCTGCAATGATTGATGGCTGATCTGGAGCCTTCAATTCTAATGTAATAAATCTGAATAAGAGTGTAATTTCTGTGATCATGTGAGTGATCTATTTTCATTAGAATTTTCACCTTTATTAATAGATTCTGGTTTTAGGAGAATCCAAGGTTTTCTTGCTCATGTGTAGCTTCCATGGGCTGTATGTGCTTATTATCAAGTAGAAAAACATCACTCCTGCTCTAGCCTGCCATTTACCAGGTGCTGCCATTACATGACTTAGTCATGACAACACGCAGTCATTATTTCTAGCCCTCTTGATGTTTGGTTAGGAATGTGAATATCCTTCCAAATACTTACAGAGTTTTGCAGTTTTAAAAAAAAATGTAAATCCTTATGAAAAGCAGCTATATAAAGTCCTTGGCTAGAAGCACAATTTTAAATCGGCTCACATGGGATTGATGGTCCTGTTTAATTATGTATCTGCCTTAGGTGAGGATACTGTCTAAAAATGCCATCTGTTCAGAGAATATTTACAGTGGATTGAATCTAAAAACTGCATTTTTATCCTGTCTCTTAGCAAACTGAGAGATAAGCACATCAGTCTTCTCCCTGCTCTTGTCAATTTCAGCTCTTGAAATAACTCAAGGAGCACGCAGTGACTCACAATTCCAGTTTTGTCTAGTTTTCCAATTTTGCAACTTTTAGGTGACTGCAGTCATATGATGACATGATGTGGGCGTGTCATCAGGAGACTCAGGAAAGGCCAGTTATTTTTGCTATCGTGTGATTTTAAGATAAAGAGACAAAGGTCAAAGACACAAAGGATAAACGTTTCCAAGCAACAACCAGTTAACCACCTACCGATGAGCTTTATTGTGATAAACTTACTGAAGTAGAACGTCTCAAAAATAAGTATACAGCAGCAGAAATGATTTCTCCACAGACAATAGGCTTTATAGTCCTGATCTGAAAGGACAGACTATGTGAGAGGAACACACCCATTAACAATGATATCTTTTGTATCTCACACAGCTACCGATAAGTTGTGTCTGGAGAAAGTTATGTGTCTTATAATGAGAATACCTAACATATCAGTTGTGTGCATGCTTCCACGCATTATTGCTCATGCATATGTGTATGTGTGTATGTGCATAGTGTGAGCTGGTTTTGATGTCTGATTTCTAATCCTTCTCCCGAGTCTATCTGTATTAATACAAATGTAACACTCACTCTGCATGAATACGCGCGAAATAAAAATGCATTTATGAAACAACTGCTGTTCGACATTTCCTTGCAGGACGAAAAGAAAAAGAAGAAGAAGAAAAAGCAGAAGGATAAGAAGAAGAAAAAAGATGAGGAGAAAGAGTATGTCCATGACAGTGTCGTCATATCTCAGACTGGTAGGTGATCTACGCTATTTCACAATTACAGCTTGTTTTGATTTCTGCTTCGCAGCGTCTCCTCAATGAGTCTGAAATTTCAATTAAATCAAATGGATAGTTTGTTTAATTTGCCTTCACAAACAGATACACAACATTAATTAGGTTTTTGTGGAGTAGCACTGAGGTCAGCTCACAAAGCCAGCATGGGAGTTGTGTCTTCCTTCACCTCGTCTAGATCCCCCTCATAGCAACATGTCCTAAAGCATCTTGCACCACACATTCTGTGATCATAATTGACCAGCTGTTTACATAATACTATGTGTTTTTGTTTCCAGAGTGATTAAACTAATGCAGTGCATTTTGCTGCATTCAATCTTACCAGGTCCTGATGGCCAAATAAAACCTGCAGATGATCTGGGTCAGGTGAGAAACAACTCAAATCTGTAATTTTATACATTGCATTGCTGAAGATGTCGACGCTCCAGCAACACCTGTGGTATAAAGAACAGCTTTATTACTCAACCAACACGTTTTTTCATCAGGATTTCATCAGGTTCATCTAGAAATGTATTGCAGACTGCAATTTTAAATGCCATACATGTTTGCGTAGAGAAACAAAAATCTTAATTTGAATCAATCATATAGGTCCTGTGTACCAATTCACCAATCCACTCAGTTGTGTGAAAAAACAGCGCACAATACATCAAAACATTCCAAACTTATCATTGTGATTTCTCTTTATTTGTCTCAGGATTTTAGCGCATCAGATGATGAGGATGACAAGAAGAAGGAAAAGAAGAAGAAGAAGGAAAAGAAGAAGAAGGAAAAGAAGAAGGAAAAGAAGAAGAAGAAGAAGAAGAAGAAGAAGAAGAAGAAGGTATGAACATCACCATTGTCACCTGCCTGATGTGTCTGTGTTAATGTGCAGACAAAAATTGATTTTATATGTGAATACTTTTTATTCCTTTCTCACAGGACTCCAGGTCCTCTTCTTCTTCTTCTTCTTCATCCTCTTCTGACAGCGAGGATGACAAAAAGAAAAAGAAGAAGAAAAAAGACAAGAAGAAGAAGAAAAAGAAGAAGGTATTGCCCGTGTTTCTCAATTTTCAAAGTGAATAATGTATTTTATTTCTGTGTTAAAAGTCATTAATTAGACATTTTTGTGCGTTAAATATATTCTTTTCTTTCACAGGACTCCAGCTCCTCTTCTTCTGATAGCTCTTCTTCATCTTCTTCTGACAGCGAGGATGACAAAAAGAAAAAGGACAAGAAGAAGAAAAAGAAGAAGGTAACGCCTGAGGTTCTTAATTTTCAAGTGACTAATCTTTCTATTTCACTTGTGTTTAAAAGTTCATTGACGATGTTTTGTTTTAAATCCATTCATTTTTCAACAGGACTGCAGCTCCTCTTCCTCAGCTAGCTCATCTTCTTCATCATCAGACAGCGAGGGTGACAAGAAGAAGAAGAAGAAGAAAAAGGACAAGAAGAAGAAGAAGAAGGACAAGAACAAGGTAAAGCAATGTGGATGCTTCTTGCTCCAAAGCTCCTCTGTCCTCTTACATTTATATGACGTTACAAAATATACAGTCAGTATCCAGGCATGCACAATTAAGAAGAAACCCCTACCATAGGAGTTTCATTTCTTTATTTAAACAACAAGATGAATTATGTTTCTTTTCATTAATACAGGATTCCAGCTCTTCATCTTCATCCTCATCTTCTAACAGCAACAAGGAGAAAAAGAAAAAGGACAAGAAGAAGGAAGACGATGAGAAAAAAGTAAAGTAACTTGTGGTTGTGTTTAATAAAAGCATCAGTCTTGCTGCTCTATGATAACCTGCCCAGTGAACACATTTGCCCTCTTGTATGTTTTTTTTCTTTAGCTTAACTGTGTGTGTGTGTGTGTGTGTGTGTGTGTGTCTTCTTTCAGGATGAAGAGCAGAGTGATATTGGTCTGTCAGCAGCAGGTGAGTGTTTTCTACTTGCTCTTGTGCACACTAATATAAATCA
>VVHJ01024289.1:2828-16078 GCA_015107715.1 Tylochromis polylepis
AGTAAAAAGGATTTTTTTTTTTTTTTTTTTTGGGGGGGAGTGTGAATCGTGTATAATCTAGAGTCTAAAGAAAAACTTATAGAGCTGGAAGTAAGCATAGCAAATCCCCTTTAATGTGCAATAATCTGCCAATGTGCTATTTTTCTTAATATTTAGTTAAGCTGATGATAACTGTACAGAAAGAAGTGTTGCCAACGCTTCCTTTTCCAAACAAATGGAGGTGGTTCGTCTTTCCTTGTACTCTCCCCCGCATCCTCTCTCCCTTGAGGCCCGAGTAACCTTTCTCCCTGCCATTCCACCAGGCCAATCACAGCATAGATTTTGACACGGGCTCTGCGCTGGTCCTGACCATCGAGAGCACACTGATCACCGCCTGCTCCTCCGAGTCCCTGGTGAGTAAAGGACACTTCAAAAATTTCTGCATCCGCTTTGCCGAGGGCTTCGAGACCTCCTGGGACGACTGGAAGCCTGAAATCCGGGGAGACATTGTCATGAATGCCTGTGAGTGACACAGTATTATGCAAATGTTTTTATCTAAGTGTTGCAGAAAGCCATTTCAAATACAAATTCTGTACTGTATGAGCCCGTTAACATTTGATTTGTGAGCTAGTGGGCAAAAGAAGACCATGTCAGTGTGTCTGTGTAGAGATCATAAAAGATATTTGTTTCCATGTACCTGTGTGCAGGTGTAGTCCCTGATGGTACATATGAAGTGTGTTCCAGGACTACAGGGCAGCCCTCTGCAGGCAAGTTCTTTTAACTGTGCTCTGGTCTATTAAATATAGATCACACCCTAGAGCTGCACAATAATATTGAGACTGTGTGGAAAATTTTATTATTTATTGCATTTAATTTTGCTTCCTTTTCACCAAAACAGAAAGCAGCAGCGCTGGTACCTGGACACTCAATGTGCTTTGGAAGATGTGTGGAATCGACGTTCACATGGACCCCAACATCGGCAAGCGCCTCAACGCTCTGGGCAACACGCTGACGTCCCTGACGGGCGAGGAGGACATAGACGACATCGCCGATCTGAACTCTGTAAACATGGCAGACCTGTCAGATGAGGACGAAGCCGACTCGATGTCACCCACCGCGCACATGGTCAGACACCCCTCAGCTCGTTTTTATTACAGTTTAGTTTGAATTTGGAAGATTGCTAAAGAGTAATTGTGTATTTCCACCACAGCTGGATTCAGTCGTTCTTGCACAGCACGAATTTAACGAGACACGAGCAGCTGTTACATCAGTCAGATCAGCTGGTCTGCTATCTTAAGTTAGAAAGTTGTCAGGAAATATCTAAAATAAATATATAGATATATTTCTAGTGTTAGAAGTTGTAAAAAGAAAAACTCCAAACTCGAGTGGGGATTTTCAGCTGTTGAGTTTACTACTAGTCAATATCACAGGTTGAAGTAGAAGTTCAACATTTAGGGAAATGCATCTATTCTCTTATTTTGCGGCTAATAATATGAGAAGATAAGTACCACTGTGGTGTATGTAAATTAGATAACAGACTGCAAGCAGCAGCTGTTACCTTAGTTTGATGCAAAGACTGGAAACGGGGAATGTGTTGATAACTAAAGCTGCTTCTAAAACAAATTGGTTTGGGTTGTCTGAGGGGCTGTTATGAGTTTCTGCTGGTTTCCAGCAGCTTCACAAGATTGAGGTCACAGCTCCCAGCTAAGAAACACTCAGACACGTAACCCCTCAGTAAAACAGCAAATTGCTGGGTTTTTTTTCTCTTTGGTTTTTGTACAGATTAAACAAACTGATAAAATGTGTTAGTTTGAGATCTTTAGGACTGCACATTTTCTACACACATTCTCTTTTCGCTAAGCTAACCAGCTGCTGTTCATTGTGGTGTCACAGGTAAGATATACGATATCTTTTCGTCTTGCTGTCGACATGATAGTGTTTGTGGATTTCTCAAAATGTTGAACTATTCCTTCAGTAATGCATCGGTACATTTTAACAAGTCCTACCTGGCTTACATTAAAAAAAAAAAAGCTTCAGAAGGCGAAGTCTGACCCAGCCTGTCCATTGTTCCACATCTCCATTCACCTGTCCCTGCTGTTGTTTACAGACTCCAGAGTTCAGCCCTCGGCTGACCTTAAGGAAGCGTCTGGTAAACCGCATCCTGGGCCTCAGCCCCAGGCCTCAGAGTGTATCTGTCCCCGCTGACTACTTAAACTGTGCAACTCCTTGCCTACAAGCGGGCAGTGGCAGAACCCAAAGACCCCTCTCCTGGGCTTGTGTATGTAGCAACGCGCAGTGTTAAACCTTTCTCCAGGCTGGTTGAATCACTTACAAGGTCACATTTCAGGCACCTGCACTTAAGAGATGAAGGCTGTGGATTCCCAAATTCTGAGCTGTGTTATTTGCTTCCTGCCCTCCTCATTAAGCTTCAATGATGGGTGAAAAGAAATAAATTAGTGGCCCATAATTCCCTTTGGCAATAAAGCTTTATGTTTCCCTCTTTTACTAGGGGTGGTGGTGGTGGCGGTGTCTCTTGTTTTGTGACATGGCTCCTGGTGTGTGGATAATTCTACAGATAAACTTCTCCTGATTGAATCACAAAAATGCACCTTTAATCAGACACGGGGACATCGGGACGATGGATTCTTAATTGCACCATCTGGAAATTTGTTGATCAGAAAGTTTGTCACAGTTGTCAATCAGTTTTACCACATCTGTGCGTTTCCGTGTGTGTTTGGTTTCCTGCTTTGGTGCAACAGGAGACGATTGACCCCAGGAGGCCAATGGGGATGGGAAACCAGATAATTGATGCTCGTGGGAGGAAGTTCACAAAAAGGGTCGTTGACATCCGAGAACTGAATGAGCAAGCCAAAGTCATCGATGACCTCAAGTAAGACTCCTGCTGTTTGTAATTGTCCTGTTTGAAGAATTGCAACAACGAAATGACTGGCCGTGTCCTCTTTTTATGATCGCAGGAAACTGGGGGCCAGCGAAGGAACCATCAACCAGGAGATCCAGCGCTATCAACAGCTGGAGTCTGTGGCCGTCAAAGACATCAGGAGAGATGTCAGAAAGAAACTGCGTCGCTCCAGCATGAGGGTGAATACCCCATCTCTTTACCTTCCCCGAGTGTTGGTCATATTTATCCTTTTATGAACCCGTTTCTAGCTGTGTTTGTTCTTTCCCAGGCGGCCTCTCTAAAGGATAAGTGGGGTCTTGGCTACAAACCAAGCTACAACCGCTCCAAAAGCATCTCAGCGGCAGCAGGCCGACCACCTCCGAAAAGGATGGACAGACAAAGGTAACAAAGGAGGGCAGCAGGAGGCACCTTCCCTGGTATCAGATTATCATAGAAATGACACCATTAAGGGAGCTTCACTGTAAACAAACAGGACCGTGTGACCTCTGTCTCACACCGCTGCTGCTGCTTCCATTATGTTTTTCAAACATTTTCCCATTATCTTGCTGACAACGAGGGACGGAGTGACTCATAAATTAGAATGTAGTGAAGAGGAAGTGCTCATTGCATTTGTTTATAGTAATCATGCAGATTATCTCAGGATTAATGTGGTATTGATATTCTGACAGTTCACAGACCTTTCACAGGAGAAGAATATTTACTCTGGGGGGGGGTCAACAAATGCTCAACAATGACTTGAAATAAATCGTACTAATAACAGGCCGGGCTTTGAGAAGTGTTCGCTGATTAAATGCCGTATGTTCTGAAACGAAATCGAATAAAAACGAGATTCTCCTAATGCTGGCTTCAGTTCCAGAATCGGAGATGGGGACGTTGATTTCCCAGATATCCGATTGGACGTGTCGTCTCCGGCGCCACGGGTCACCTTCAACATCCAGGACACGGTAAGCCTGCCTTCTTCATGTGTCAGATATCCACTGCTGTAGCACATGAATTGATTGCATTGTATCTCTTAATTGATTTATTCACAAATTAAATTGGTTCCAACCAAATCAATATTTTATATAATATTTGTTTTGTTTTTTTAGTTTTGTGCAATTTTCTATGCGATCATCTGCATCTCATCCACCATTTACATGTTTGTTTGTTACCGTAACTGATCTCTGTAAAAGCTGATTTGTACAGTATGTTGCAGTAGATACAGAGGGATGAACTCCTGTTTTAAAAATAACTCTTTAATTCTGTCCAATTAAAGATTAATAATCAGGCTTTGGAGTCTGAGCATGCACCTGTCAGTCCAGGAGATATATTCAAGGTATATGGTCCAAGAATGAATACGATTTTAAAAATTAAAATACATAACCAACACTGATCAAATACTTCTGTGTCCTCTTCTCCTCTGTGATTACCTTGACAGTGCTGACAGGATTTTGAATATGCAAAATCAAAACAGGATGATAAAATGGGAACTTTCGGCTATATGCAGTAGATGCGCAGCAGCGCGTTCATTTGCATAATAACTTACAGTGATCCTGCACTTTTGTGTCCGCAGTTGGATTTCGATTTATTACTGGTGGTGCATAAGGATCATCTGGATTTATAATAAAATCTGCTATTCCCTTAGCTGCTGAGTGTGAGAGTCAGCAATTTATCCCTGCTTTTAGTTAAATGACCTCAACCCAAGAAAGTTCTCAGAAAATGAATTGTTTGCAGAATAAAAACACTTTACAGTTGAACTGCTGCTTAATGAATTATGGTTTCACACCCCACACACACTCATCCTGTCTTGAAACCGCATAAAATAATCCATCAGCTTTTTTTTTTTTTTTTTTCTTAACCTTAGTACATTGAGTGATTTCTAACAACTATGCATGGGTGGCCACTGAGTCACAGTCTGTCGGCTTTTGTTTGTCACAGCAGCAGGTCCTTAATCGCCCCCAACAATACCAAAAACTTCATGAGGATAAAATAAATAATATGTTTAATATAAAGTCACCAGTTTGCCTTTTAAAATGCCACAATCACAAATAATAAGTCAGACATGCCGGGCAAAAGAATCAGTGCTCTTTAACCCCACATCCCTGAAGCGGCATCAACTTCACTTTGTGGCTCATACTGTGAAGACAGCAGTCATGTGTGTTGAGGAGAATTATAACTGTATAAGAGCCCTTTCTTATTATTTGCAGTCATGAATGCACGACTGCAAACTGCAAACAACTTTCATAACCGTAGGCTCCCAAAACCTCTTTTCAGACAATCCTCTCTCTTCAGAAGCCAAAAGAAAGTTCACTCCTCCTACCCAACAGTTTTTAATTACTCATTAACAAGAAAACAAATGATCCAAGTGAAATTTTAGAAGAAGGCTGGAATCAGGGTGAAACAGGTAGTCACAGGCATGTGTGAAAGTAACAAAATCCATCATAAAAGATGATTTTAAAAAAATCATTTATTTTTGCTTAATTTTAACAAAAGCATTGTGTAAAAGCGAGATTGAAGTCTTAAAATGAAATGGTGACCTTACGATGTAGTTGCCAAGCAACCAGTAGCCACTTTAAATATTCGTCAATAACGTAATCAAATTTCCTTTGATGACATGAGTTGTTCAGTCACTCAAAGGAGGTTTTGTTGGGTTTATTTGCTCAGCACTGTAACTGAGTGGCGATGAATCTGATGTGCAGTCGTATTATTTTCTTGGTGAGTGTACATTAAATCGTTTTTCAATAAAAAATTAACAGTGAAATTAATCAACAATAATCCTAATAATAATCTTAACAAGATAATAATAATTAATAATCTCTAACTCTTTGACGAAAGAACAAGGTTTGCTCAATACTTCAATACCACATTTATATAAAACTGTATATTGTAAATATGTCCTATAAGGAGTATTTGTGTCGCGGGCGGATTATTTCTAACTTAACCGATGCTCAGCAGCGCTCAGCCTCTGTCAGTATGTTTGGGACTGTGTTGTTCCTACACAAATGGGCTTTTTCCCTGGCTGTCATAAGGATACTTCTACACGTTCTTGGGGAATTTTTCTGTTGTCACCATCTTGACACACAGGGTGTGTCATCTTCTCATCCTCATCTTCTTCCTTTGTCTCAAGCTGTCATTCCTCCTCACAGAAAGTGCATGACCTCTGAGCTCCTCGGTGAACAGTTGCAGGCAGTAGTGTTCTGCCTCTGGACGTGTAGCCAGAAAAGATCAAATTTGATTTGAGCAGTAAAGACAAATTTCAGTAGTGATCAGTTAAACTAATTAAAATGGTCCAGTCTACAGAACACTGCTTCCTTTCTTGGGTGGATTCCTGCTGAAGACATCAGCTCCAGCTTCCAGATTCCTGGATTGATGTCTCCACGTAGGAACAGACATTAAACTGTTTCCTGTGTGAGTTTGACCCTCTGTCCTTTTCTAAAGTTCCCTGAGGAGTCAGAGGGGGACCTGTCGGCAATCTCCATTGATGATCCATCCCATCTTCATCACCTCCACCTCCATCCTGTATCTGTTGTCGAGGGTCATCACTCAGTTTTCAGTGCCCCCGCCACCCCTGCTGTCTTCTCACCCACACTTCCCTTCCAGCATGACGACATAAGGCGCGATGACCTGTCCTCTTCCTCCTCGGAAGACTCGGAGAAGGACGAGTTTGAGCATGAGAGACAGCAGAGCTATCGAAGGCCTGTGTGAGTTGTCTTATTGCGTTTGTCAGTGCAGGCATACTTGTTATGACAATTGGGGAAAGAAAGCACCATTTATTTCTTTTTTTTTTGTCTGAAAAAGAAAAGCCTTTTAATTTTCAGCATTCACTAAATGGTGCTGTCCTTCTCGATTCTCAGCCAAACGTCTCAGAGAAAGTCCTCGGGCTTTTCTGCTGTGAGTCAGTTGTTCAGTGAGCGCTGGCCAAGCACACCTGCCAACCGCAGCTTCAGTGGCCCAACGACGGAAAGAAACATCGACTTTGAGCTGGATGTCCGTGTGGAAATCGACAGCGGGAAGTGCGTCCTTCACCCTACTACTCAACAACCCGAGCACGAGGATGTTTCTTTGAGGAGGTGCAGTAAAAACTTCATTTCTCAGTCTGGAAACTGCAAATTCCTATTTAAAGTTGGTCTCACGTTTCCTCCTAAATGTAGTAAATCTTTACCAGATTGAATCAGACTCTACATTAGCAGAAGTACCTGAACAGCTGTGATGGTTTATCCTCACTGGACAGAAGAAATGAGACATTCTATATTCAGTAAAGTAATGCATGAGCCTCATTTAAATCCTTTCCTTATGGGTTTTATAGGAGCTGTGAGCGCAGCCTCCGCAGTCTGGACCAAGAATCTCCTCCCAAGAAGAAGAAGCTCCAGCCCAACTACACCTCATCCAGCCATCTCCTAGCTGGAAAGAAATGTCCCTCCACTCTGCCGACCAAATCCAATGACATGGAGACTACAGTTTTCTACATTCCAGGAGTGGACGTTAAGGTCAGCTTCTCCTGCATCATCCAGACTGCCGAGCTTCAACATCTTCTTTTCTTTTTTTTTGTGCTTTAAATTATTACTTTTTTTTCTTTATTTTTCCCTGCAGTTGCACTACAACTCCAAGACCCTGAAGACAGAGTCACCCAACGCCTCGCGTGGATCCTCCCTCCCCCGCACTCTCTCCAAAGAGTCGAAGCTGTATGGTATGAAAGATAGCGGCCCTCCAAATCCTCCCAATGCTGTCCAAAGCAAGACTAACTCGCTCCTACCTCCCCCGCCCCCACCTATTCCATCAGGTACTGAGCACTCCCTCATTTAATTGCATGCCCTTCTACCGTCCATAATCACCAACACTAGAGTGCCACGCCTCTTCGATCCAATGATTTAAATCTACACGTGGACCGACCAAATCAAATGCATGCGATTCCATCCCTCTTTTTTTTTTTAAGGCATGGATCTAGAGGGCACCCTTTGATCAAACGGGTTCATGCATATTGATGCGCCCCACAGAGGGAGAGACTCAAAAAGACAGTTTAAAAGAGCCTCTGTTAATATGATTCCAGTTTATTTAAAGTTCAAGAAACAAACTTCTGAAAGTGCTGTCAGTGTAAGAATGTGTTTGAATGTGGAGATGCCTTTTAACTTTCATGTGTCTTTGCAGCTAAAGGTAAGAGCAGTGGAGGGGTAAAGACGGCCAAGCTGTATGCCTGGGTGGCCCTCCAGACCCTGCCAGAGGAGATGGTGATCAGCCCCTGTCTGCTGGACTTTCTGGAAAAAGCACTTGAGACAATTCCTATCACTCCAGTGGACAGGAACTACACAGGTGTGCTTTTAAATCCAGTCCTTTGGGACCGTGTTCTTGGAGGACTTGTGTGTCTTGATATTGATAGTAAACTTCTTCTTATATCTTTCCATCAGCTGTGGCCTCCCAGGAGGAAGACATGGGTCAGTTTGATACAGTGGAACAGCTCGAGGAATCGACCACCTCCCTGGTTTCCTCTTCCACGTCAGCATACTCCTCCTTCCCCGTGGATGTGGTTGTCTACGTCAGAGTCCAGGTACTGATGAGCTGTAATTTGTGCAGTTTCTTCAGACTGCTTCGGAATTTGATCGACTGTCTACATAAGTAACAATTAATGTTTCCTAAAACATATAATCCTTTGCTAAATAAATCAGAAAATGTCAGAAAAAACCAAAGGCACGAGGAAAATATGATGACAAATAACAATTATAAGTCATAAATTTACACTAAAATGAGAATTTTAGTGTATGAAAACATAACAAGCTGTTGTCTTGCGTTTCCAGCCCTCTCAGATCCGCTTCAGCTGCCTGCCAATGTCCAGGGTGGAGTGTATGCTCAAACTGCCCTCGTTAGACCTGGTCTTCTCCTCTAACCGTGGAGAACTGGAGACGCCCACAGGAGCCCATGTGACAGACGGGTCACACCAGCCCTCCTCAACTCCACCCGGGCAGCATACCCCCAAACCACCTCCCAGCAAAGGTATCTAGGGCATGACTTCAGTTTATTTTGGCAGAATAATGGCGCTCTAATGTGTGCAGAGATACGTGAACGAAAGAGTCTTTTAAAGTCTTTCGCACACCGTGAGAATATCTATTAGCTGCCACTCCATGGCATGTCTGGGCCCCGTGTGAGTTAATGTTGCTCGCAGCATGATCTCCTGCATTCATTACTCTTCTCTCCAGTCTGTCTTTATGCCAGATGATGCATGTTAAGATGCATCTCAGGTCTTGGAAATCCGCGAGTCACTAAATGCACAGTTTGGATATCTGGTTGCTTACTCCTTTCCATCCAGAAATTGTGTTATTGCTAATGCATTCTAGGATGTCAGACTTGTTTTATATATATATGTGTATGTATAGTGCTGTTAATTGTGTGACTGGATGTTTTTCTTTTTTTGTCTCTCCTGCCCCCTTCCAGCATCTTCGTTGCTGGGGAGTCCTCTGGGCAGAAGCCGTCACAGCAGCAGCCAGTCCGACCTCACCGGGCCCCCGAGTAACTCCTCGGGCCTCAGCTTTACAGCCTGCATGTCTGACTTCTCCCTCTACGTCTTCCACCCCTACGGCGCCGGAAAGCAGAAATCTGCAGTCACGGGGTTGCCTCCAGGCCCAGGGCCGTTAGGTATGCTAAATTTTTGTGTTATTCTTATCTGTTAAAGATACAGGACTGCATTTTATCCACTAATGAATGCACCTCTTATAGATAGGATTCATGTAAAATAATTACATGCCAGCTGATCCACAGTAGTATATTATTGTGCATAATGAGTCATGTTGGTGTTTAAGCATCCATTTTTTTTCTTCCCTGAAGGTACTGTGGATGAGGAGTCGACTTCAGTGACAGGAAGGAAAGACTCTCTGAGCATCAACCTGGAGTTTGTGAAGGTCAGCTTATCGAGGATGAGGCGAACAGGAGGCCCCACTTTCATTGAGAGCTTTATTCCCCCTAAAGGTGGTAAAATGGACACCACCCTCATCAACATCTCAGGTACACAGTCGTCTCCAGAGAAAGACACTTCTCCATTAGACAGATCATAATGACGTTGGGAATTTGACACATTCCCCTGCAAAAGTTAAGGTATATTGATCAAATATATACTTTTATGTTTTGGAGCACAAAGTTATACAAAGTAATAAGTTGTCAGTTTGTTCTTGGGTTTATAAAAGAGTTCGCGACAGCAAAGGAAGGTGGTTGTCGAAGTGCAACGCTCAGGGGGCAAAAAAAACTAGTTAAAAATGGATTTTAGGGCAGAATTATCAAAAGCTTTTTCTTTCCTTCTTTCTTTTTTTAAAAATCTGATTTGACTGGTGATTATTTTCAGCATTTTTATGTCCTGACGACTGCCCACATAAATACACTGAGCCATTTTAAGATGGCTGCTGAGTCGTGAGGCTTGCTTCTTGAAGGACTTTGCTCCACATGGTGCTGTGTTGATTCTGCTTTGATACTGAACCACGCAGTGCTTTGAAGATCCATATCTTCATGTTGTATCTGTCGTCTGCTAACGTGGGGGGACTGTCAAATATACTGCACGTTGAACTACTGGAACTGAACAGTGCTGTAGCTGAGGTTTGTGCTGTTGTCAGTCCTTTAGCTTAGCCCCTTCATTAGAAAAGTTATGATATACATAGAAGTGTTTTGCTGTGTGTTTAAAAACGATTCACCTTTGCACTGTGCTTTTCATCAGTGCTTCTTTGGTCATCAGTGTTGCTTCTTCTTTGTTGGTGTGAACTCTGCTTTTATGATTTTTGTTGTTGTTGTTGTTACTTTTTAAGCCCAGATTTTCAGCCAGTCACTTTTTCTTTTGCGTCACACTGTTGGCGTGTTTGAGGACGACGCACAAGCGCGTCAGTGTTGCTCATGTGCTGGTTAAATTTGCCACACTCCTTCTCTGCACACAGGGAGAGTGGTGGGGAAATGAACACAGACACAGGCCATAAATCAGCTTTTTAAGTGCATCACTTAAATTGCTTTTAAGGTAAAACATCAATCACGCAGTTGACGGGTGACATTCGGTAAGCAGCTTGAGTTCGTGAGAAGCGAAGGGTTAACTAAACCTAAATTAAATTCTGAAAATAGGGGTGAGGCAAAGAATTTTAGTTAACTGGAATAAATCCGGTCACATGTGTCAACACACACAGCCTGAGGAGTCCTGGGCAGATTTGCTTAACAAGACTGGGACTCGGTGTTTTTGTTGGCCATCCTTTCTGTGAACTGTGTCAAAGTTTGTCCCAGCTCAGCAGGAACTTTCACAACGTCACGTTTTTTTGGAACTCCTGCATAGTGATAAATATTTCATGTTCACTAAAAGTGGGAATCAAGCAGCGTGCCCCTTTCTTTCTCTCTGTATAGCAGTCAGAGTTACAGGCAGGATATATGAAGTGGAAGTGATGTACAACAGATGTGAACCCTTTCAGAGAAGCATCTTTAAGGGATATGAAACTGGGTTGAGTACTCAATCATATCAGCAGATCTGTGGGTGTGTACTCCAACACAGAAGCAGGCTGTTGTGACCCCAGCTCATCGGGGGGTAACGGCAGTAACACAAACAAGCAGATGGAAACGGCTGAAGGCAAAAATGTTATCTTTTTATGAAAGTGATGAATACAAACAGTGAAGCCAAGCAAAGCACAAAGTAACAAAAGAAATAGGGAAAGAGCCATGGGCAAATGGATGCTCCTCAGAATAAAGAAATGAAGAGCTCCGAACTCTAATTCCATTTAAAATTTACCAACTGATTAAAAAGAAAATGAGAAAAACCGCAAAAGAACTTTACTCCATTAACCAGCCAGATTAAACCCAAACATTTAGGACAAGCAACCTTAAAACCAGAGTGTCACTTTACAATAAAGTTATTCAACAAACCCTGTCCAGTCTCCAGTACACGACCTCTGCAATACGCAGCTGCAGGTAAACACGATAAGGTGTATGTGCAAAGTAGTACAGACAAAACGAGTGTCTGGAAGCACAAACTAGTCACCGCTAACAAGCAAGTTAATAAAAAGAGGGACGATGACAAACTGCTCATACCAAATCACAGCCTCCCTGACTGACAGATCACAGCCACTTTTTAGAGCAGGTGTTGGAAGGGTTGGAGCACAGGCCCGGGCACCGGTCCAGTCATTCAGAGGGGGGGCCAGAAGCAGCAGAAATGCAGGATGTATGGTGAGTGTAGGCACCGATCCTGGAGAGCCTGCGTGTTCAAAAAGAAACACTCCAAAATGGTTAGCCACACTGTAAAAAGAGAGTGGGAACATCAAGAGCTCTAACGCAGGGTTTGAAATAGGCATCTCACAGTGAGTGCTTGAGCTGCTGAATGGGACATTTTACAAGCACATAAATGAGACTGAAGAATACGTCTTTCCAATCTGTGAGAGTAAGTGCATACTTTTCCCCCTGTAGCTTTTTAGAACTGTGGCCTTATCCTGTGGAATCTTATAAAGAAGTCTTTCACACGCTCGCTAATGTGATATTCTTCCGTCAGCTGTGTGTGACATCGGCTCGGCTTCCTTCAAGTACGACATGAGAAGACTGAGCGAGATCCTGGCCTTCCCGAGGGCTTGGTACCGTCGAAGTATCGCCAGACGCCTCTTCCTGGGGGACCAAACCATCAACCTCCCACGTGAGTGCTCAGCAGCTCGGTGTTGTGATGGCCGTGTGTTGTTGACGTTGCCGGCTCTTAAGTTGTTGTAGAATTTCAGCTTTTGTGTGACATCTGACACAGGGAGCAGTGAGCTTTTCCAGGCTTCTGGCAGTGCTGATCTTTATTTGAAATGATCATAGTGTAACCGATGTGCTTTTACTAAAGCGAGGTATTGTTGGCTTCTATATAAATCCCTGCACTGCATTTCAGATGGTATTCTAAAAACAAAATCTTTAACTCGGTGCAGAAATGAGTGAACATTTCTGCCAAAAATTCTAATATGAGCACCAACAATCCACCTGCTAACCTCTGTGCATTTAGCCTTTTTTCATTTTTAATATCCTGTCTCACTGACAGTCCTTTAGCAAACATTTCCTGCAGTCACTTTATGTTGACATTTACAAGGGTGTCCTTTACTTACTTACTTGCCTCTTCGACCCTTTACTTCGCTCCAGCTTCCGGCCCCGCCACCCCCGACTCGGCTGAAAACGTCACCCATCACCTGTCCCCCGAGTCCAGCCGGAAAGCTTATTGGAGGACGTGGGACGGCAGCACCGGGACGCAGCATGTGCCCCAGTCCCCCAACGTCTTTTCGGAGCACTCCACCGGAAGCAACATGTCCCCAGGCAGCCTGGGCCACCTCAAGTCCCCTGCACCTGGTCGCACCAGGAGCGTCTCTGACTCCTCCGCTCCAAGGAGAGGTAACGCCGTTTGTTACCTGAGCAT
>VVHJ01024291.1:27293-38508 GCA_015107715.1 Tylochromis polylepis
CACTCCATGCAGCTGAAGGACACCATTTCACTCGTATTTTACATACTACAGGGCTTTCTGGTTTGGTGTAAAGCATAAACCAACAAATGCATGTGGCGGGGCGTGGCTTGCGGTGCCGTGCGGTGGAGATGGCTTCACCTGCACGGCATCAGCAATCACGCCTCGCCAGCCATAAGGGGTCCTGGGTGTTGGTGTTGGTGTTGTTGTTGGTGTTATGTGCGGCTGGCAGCGGGAGCGCTGCAGCCGGTGTCTGTTTAGCACCAACCGTGTGTAAAGTGTGTACATTGTGTTGAATAAAGTATGTGGAGCAACATGCCCGTGTCTTGGGGTCTGCCTTGGGTCCGTCACATGCACATTTAAATGACTTTGTCATTTACCCATGTGAGCTTTCTCTTTTCTTGTTCAAACTGCATTTAGTAGGCTACCCAAAGGAAATGCCCGAGTCAGACGTTCATCTATTCAAACACAAAGGAACAGGCGCTCCAGGGTAACGTGTCACTCAACCCTCCCAACACCTCTTATCTGGGGAAAGTACCTGCATTTGTGCTTTCATTTGGTCTCATAGCATTTAACTTAAAATTAGCTGGATTAGAAATCTGCATTAGAGTGATTCTCACATAATGGGACTTAGCTCACATTCAGGCTAAGCCCCATCTCAGACATCCTTCATTGATTAGCTTGTGAAAAATCAGTTAGAAAGACTTTATTGAACAGAAGAAAGTTGCTTTTAAATGATAAAAAGCAGAAGGAAACAGCTCAGACCTACCACTGATGACTTTCAGCACATGTAGGATTTAAGCTCACTGCCTTCTCACCAACTTTCTTCCCTGAGAGCAAAGAGAAAAAGACAGATAAACAGATAATGATCCTCTGCTGAAACATAAATCTGAGACACACTCTGCAACCTGGACATTCTTGTTCTACGGGACGAAAGAACAGAGACTGCATTAGTACAATCAAGGGGTGTGTTGACTGAGAAAGCACAACAGAATACACATAAATCAAGAAACGTTGATGGGCGCTGGATTAAAGCAATAAAACAGAAGTTACATGAAATGCAATCCAGGAAGACAGCTCAGTTTTTAATCCTTCATCACTCAGTGGAATGTGTTTCATTTTGTCCACTCTATTAATATCTAAATGAATGTTATGATGCTTTGCTACTTTAAAAATTAGAGCCTTTAACACTGTCAAATGCTTTGAGACAGGTGCCCCAGCAGGAAGCACCTGGCTGGCTCTGATTAGAGGCACAATGATGAGAAAGGATTACAGAGAAACAGGTCAATCCAGTCTGTTTGCAGAATAAAACCCATTGTGGTCAAATGTAAACGATTAAGTATAAAGTAAATTAGGTCAAAGAAAAAAGTGTTTTGTTATCATTGAGTTAATATTAAAGTACCCTCCTTTTTGAGCGCATCACCTTCTATGTACACAGAACAAAGATGGCACAATTTTCTGAAGTTAACTTCAGATAAAAGTATTGTAAATGCTGCTAGGGTCACCTAATCTTTTTAACACTTTAAGTAGGTCATATGAGACATTTTGTTTTTACATTTTTAAATTTTTAAATATTTACAGATAAAAATGCACAAATGTCAGCTTTCATCTAGAACAGCCCAATCCTCAATTGAAAAACCGTCTTTGTTTCATTTAAGTGTTACAGTACCATTAGCTCCACTAAGCCTACACTCACCTGCCACCTCATGAATTACACCTTGCTAGATTCACATACACGATGATTGTGAATCTCCCAAAGCTACCCTAATGGACTGAGCTCTGGTTACAGTAGGGGGCATTTTAGTACAGCGAACTCTGCCATGTTAGAGAAACCGCTGAAATCACTGAGATGATCTGAGCTTTGTGACATGACACGTTATCCTGCTGAAAGCAGCCATCAGAAGACACACTTTGGTCATGAAGGGATGGACATGGCCAGCAACAATACTCAGATAGGTTGTTGCATCACATCACCACAAACTACCAGAATCTTTGATACAAGGCAGGATGGATCCAAGTTTTTAATGTTGTTTACACCAAATTCTGACACAGCCAATCATTTTGTCAGTCTTCTACTGTTCAGTTCTGGTGAGCCTCTGCGAACTGTAGCCTCAGTTTCTAGCTCACTGGATATTTTCTCATTTTCCGACCAGCCTGTCTGACAACAACTATACCACATTCAAAATCAACTTCAGTACCCATTCTGATGCTGAGTTTGAACTTCAGCAGGTTGTCTTGATCATGTCTACATTACTGAATGCACTGAGTTACTGATTAACTGATTAGATATCCATGTTAATGGGCATCTGAATAGATTTACCTAAAAGTAAAAAGTTTATTGGAATTAGAAGCTAGACTTGTTGAAATTAAAAAGATGAAGTACTGGACACCGATGTTTGGGGGTTTAACTTGACTAGAAATTGGAGTAAATGACCAGAATATGACACTATACAAAGTTCTTTGTAGTGGTCATGGCAGAGGTTCTCAAAACTGTTAAAAAGAAGTTTTCTGTCCTGATTGTTGCTAATTGTAGGGGATAGTTGATCAATAGATTCTATCTACTTTATATTACAATATAGAGTGCCTTGAGATGAATATTGTTGTGGCTCAGTGCTATTTAAAGAACTGAATTTTTCTAGAAGTGTTGCGTAATTAACTTTTAGCAATATGTTATTATAGTGAAGATACATGAACGTGTTGCATGCAAGCAAGTATGACAGATAAATACCAATCCAGACCTCTTAAAATGAAAAGGGCTATGTTTGGTCCAAGCTTGCCAAACACTCCTGCCAATTCGCTGACATTGCTTAAAACCACATTTGGATTTGGGTTTTCCAGATGAGACACTGACTTTTGGGGGTTCGCCAGTGTAACAGTCAGATTTATTATAAGATGACATCTCATATCCAGCGTAGAATGTTAGTCAAACGAAGCATGAAACAAGTTTTAGTAAATTACCAGTCTCTGCATAGGTCTTCTTCTCCTCCAGAGTGGAGCTGATGTCATGGACGTCACAGTAAGCTCGGGTTAGCCGCCAAAGAAACGTTGAGTTTTTTCCAAACTAAAGAAGGACATGAAAGTACACAACTCCATCACACTGTTTGGTATTTATTATGGAGACAAATATGAATAAATGAAATGTATACACACCTCCTCTCTTTGTTCCAAAAGGATATCAAGACTTTCCCGTTTGTCAGACTCACAGCCCTGATGCAAACGGTCAATCTGCTCAATGAGGAGAGACAACTTGTCTGCAGGATGCTCTTGATCCCTCTCTTCTGCATCACTTAGCTCATCCTCCTCTGAGTCCGTCAGTGCAGTCATGTACCTGTAAGTACAAACAAACGGCAAAAGAATGAGGTGCAGCTTCATTTTGCTGTCAGCATGTGCAATTAAACGTTACTGATGTGGATTAGAAAGCTGTGCTGAACACGTATATGCAGACCACACTGTCTCCATCCTGCAATCAGCAAGGTGCATATGCTGACCTCAGGAAGACTTAATAAACAGCCCAAATGGTGCCAGTTTGTTGCCACAGTTAATGGCATCTGTCCCACTATCTAGATGCCTCTTCTACATGTGAGGTGAACTCACCCCAGTTAAGGAGCTTTTCAGATCAATCAATATCCTGTCATCATGAGCACTTTTACAAGCGACTCTGTGCCAGATGGTGATTATAAAGAAGCCCTATTCGCTGCCTGTTTACGCAAAAAAAAAAAGGCACCAGGTTTGTTTATGTAAGTGGGTCTGTTAATTGTTTAAAAATACTAGCTCTTAAGGAATTCCTAAAGTCTAACTTTAGTTACCTGAAGGCTTTTTCACAAACACAAGGAGACTTGTTTAGCACGGTGAGGCACGCAATGCTTGTGTTAGAAGTTTTATGGTGCCCTTTCAATGGCTGCAGACGCACACTGACTCCCTAAGTTAACACTTAAGTAGCAATGGCAGAAAAAAAATACCCATATTAAAAGCACAGGTGAAATACAGACAAAGGTAAAAAATATGAAAGGCTTCTTTTAAGTGTTGGCAGTGGCTGCATGTGCGTCACTGGTGGTTAAGAGAATGTTTTGGGCTGTGAGCCATGGTTCTGAAGGGATGTGTCGGAGCGGGCCACAGACATAAACCCTGTGGACCCAACAGGTGCCTTGTGCCGCATGGCTGCTTGCCAGCTCCACCCCATAACACATGCACACACCTACAGCCCTGAGTGCAGTGATTACAATAATACAGGAAAATGGGTGCATTTGAACTGCAGAGAGCTCAGTCAAGAAAGCAACTGTTGAGAATAAAGTGCCACTACAGTAAAAGTCAACTACACAAACTGACTTATACACTTGAGCCAGGCTGGGGAAGGTGCCCAAGGGTGAGTGCCTGGGGGCGGACCTTAGTCCAAGGGGCCCTGGCCGTGCACATCCCAAAAGTGGGACATGGGCCCACCCTCCTGTAGGCCCGCCACCCGCAGGAGGCGCCGTAGGGGTCGGGTGCAGTGTGTGCTGGGCGACGGCCAGGGGCGCAAACCCTGGCAGACTGATCCCCGGCTACCAAGACTAGCATTTGGGACATGGAATGTCACCAGGGGAAGAAGCCTGAGCTAGTGCTTGAGGTTGAGAGGGACCGGCTAGATATAGTCGGGTTTACCTTAACGCACGGCTTGGGGTCTGGAATCAGTCTCCTGGAGAGGGGCTGGACTCTGTCTCAGTCTAGAGTTGCCCTTAGTGAGAGGCGGCATTGGAGGACACACGTTGGAGTACATAGGTTGGAATTTTTCCCCAGTGGATGAGAGGGTTAGTTTCCAGGGCCTTTGGGTCGGGGAACGGATCCTGACTGTCATCTTCGCTTAAGCGGTGAACAACAGTTTAGAGTACTCGCCCTTTTTGGAGTCCCTGGGTAGGTGGGATGCTTGAGGGTGCTCCACCTGGGAACTCTGTCATCTTACTGGGAAATTTCAATGCTCAAGTGGCAATGACAGAACGCGAGCAGTATTCTGTTACTGGACTTCTGTGCAAACCAAAGTTTGTCCATAACGAACACAATTTTGAAATAAGGACACCCTAGGCCACAGGTAGATGACTGATTTTGTAATCGTATCATCAGATCTGCAGCTGTCTGCTCTGGACACTTGGCTTCACCCAAGTGTCTAGAGCAGACAGCCGCAGATCTACAGGTGCCTAAATGTAGAGTTAGGGTGCACCTTCAACTCCCACCTCCGGCAGAGCTTCGACGGCATTCTGAGGGAGACTGGGGACATTGAGTCCAAATAGACTACTGTATGTTCAGTACCCCCATTGCCGAAGCTGCTCCACTGAGCTGCAGTCGCAAGGTGGTTGGTGTCTGTCGTGGTGGTAACCTTTAAACCAGATGGTGGGCACTGAGTCAGTTAAACAACTCCTTGGAGGCATCCACCCCAGGGGATGTTCCACTTGGGCGGTCTCAGAATCTCGTCTCTGCTTTTCGTAGATGATGTGGTTTTGTTGACTTCATAAGGTGGTGGCCTCCAGCTCACACTGGAGCGGTTCACAGCGTGAAGGAGCAGGAATGAGAATCAGCACCTCCAAGTCTGAGGCCATGATCCTCAGCTGGAAAAGGGTGGAGTGCCCACTCCAGGTCAGGGACGAGTTACTGCCCCAAGTAGAGGAGTTTAAGTATCGCGGGGTCCCACCAGGAGGAGGCCACAGGGCAGACCCAGTACATGCTGGAGAAATTATATCTCCCGGCAGGCCTGGGAACACCTTGGTGTTACCCCGGACAAGCTGGAAGAAGTGGCTGCAGAGAGGGAGGTTTGCGCCCGGGTAAGTGAAAGAAGATGGATGGATGGATGGACTATCACTTTTACCACTGTTATAAATTTGAGAACTGGACTGCATAAAGATCAATCATTTGCCATAAAGTCTGGAATCTGTGAGCAGGGTTTCTTTCCCTTGGGCTGTCTTTAACTTCAGTAATCAAAACAAAAGGCAGAGGCCCCTTCTGCCTTACTCTTTATCTTTAGTGAGCAAAATGCATGCACTCGTAGCATGAATTCTTGCAGCAGTGAAAAACCTCCATATCAGAACAGTCTAAGGGTGGAGGAAAAAAAATTTTAAAAAAATGAGACAGCATGGTATTGGTGATATTGTATTGATACAGGGACACTAAATGTTGATATTTTATTAAATAAATTTAAATAACAGTCAGTCAAATAGTCACAGTCTGACTTGGACTGACTGAAATCACTCTCAGAGAGATTGTTGAAGGTTTACAAATAATTGCTGTCTAATTTATAAATGCAGACAGATTGCCAACATGTTGTCAGTCTAAATGAGCACAACTCGAAGGGAGTCAACTCAACTGGCTGCCAGCTGGATGTATTCTGGTTATAGTCCTATAGAAGAGGAAGGTTGCCGAGTACAAAATGAACAACTGAATGTGAATTGCTCTCAATCTAGTTTACTGCTAATTGCGCTGATATTCATTGCTGAGAAAAAATGTCTTATTTTTGGGCTTGATATTGAAATGAATTGACTGCTTGTTTTTAGAAAAGAACATATTTTTCCCCATTTAGTAAATCTGGCTGGTCATGTGTTGCACATAACAAATATCCCAAAAAATAAAATCAGATATACGTATTATAACTTTGGTCATTATTATGTGCCCATAGAGACAGAAATATTAGTTAGCACAGTTTAAAACAAGTGTATGGTTGCATGAGTGTTTTCAGCAAGGGTAAATCTTATTGCTCAAAGTATAAATTTTTAACTACAAGATTGATTTT
The DNA here is from genome assembly GCA_015107715.1 of Tylochromis polylepis. NCBI lineage: Eukaryota > Metazoa > Chordata > Actinopteri > Cichliformes > Cichlidae > Tylochromis > Tylochromis polylepis. Next base: position 34,042 of record VVHJ01024291.1, read on the forward strand.
TATTTTTTTAGCATTAGTTAGGAGTTTGAATACCTGATTCATTGGCTTGTCACATTCAGCAGCTTAGCAAGAAACAGAGAATCACTGTAACTGCAAAAGAAACCAGACTTTGCCTCATATATATTTTAATCTCCGTTTGTTTTTATACCATCATTCTGAGATAGTCTGCCAAAGCCTTGCTACAATCTCCCTCTGCACACTAACCCCAAAGTAAACCCTAATACCTGCAGGCGAAGCTCAAATAATTTATCGGCCAATACATTTCAGCTTAAAACAATCTGAATGTGGGTGCTTTTGTGTTCTTACTTTTTTTTTCTTTTTGGTCTAGCTGCAACACAGCACGCCGCACTAACTTGCACAAAAAAAAGCCTTGCATTTATCTTTAGCCTCACTGCACCAGTCATTCATTCTCTCATTCATTCATCCTTTTGTCTTTTTAATTCATTCAACAGCCCTTTTTCCCCTCCCTCACTGCAGTTACTCACTCAGTGGTGCTGGAAAGACAGGCAGTGGCGTACTGAGTGATCAACGCATTCCTGTCACGCCATTCCACGGCTCATGAATCACTTGAGTTGAAAGAAAAAGAAGCTAAGGATCTATTTGTATTACTGTGTGTTTATGTAATGTACATATGTTTGTGCAGGAACCATTATTATATTGGTGGTGTTACTAGCAGTGCACAGCTCTGAAAGAACAAGTATAAATATTGCTCCTACTATTTCAACATCGACCACGCACATAATATATAGAAGTCGGACCTCCTGTGACTTGCATGCAAATTGAGTTTGGGTTAGGGTGCGTGTGGAAAGGACCTCACAAACAAAGACAACAGTATTAAAAGAGAGAGAGAGAGAGAGAGAGAGAGAGAGAGAGAGAGAGAGAGAGAGAGACCTGGTGCAGATTAGTGAAAAAGAATGGCTGACTTCGATCATAGTCTTTGACACCTCTGGATGACCATGGAAATTGACCATTTGGTCAAAGCATCTGACAGATAATTAACAGATAATGTCGCAAACGTGGATAATTATGCATTAGATTTTGCACAGCATCACACAGAATGATAAATGGTAAAATGCACTGGTTCTTCTATAGTGCTTTTCTACTCCACCTGAGCACCTATTCACAACCATTCATACATGCATTTTTTTTCTATGCTTGAGTGCTTTCTATTTAAAATTCACACACATTCATACTCCGATGGTTACAACTTGGGGTTAGTATCTTAGATAGTTAGCATGCAGACTGGAGCAGCCAGGGATCAAACCACCAACGTTCCAATTAGTAGATGCTCTACACCTGAGCTACAGCCACCCCCATATAGCGTGACACTGAGGAATGTGAATCATGTCTTCACTTTATGATGACATCATTTAGTTCTCATTAAGAGTCCAGCCCAAGCCCAAGTGAAGTGTTACAAAGAGGAATTTATAACAGATAGCTTTACAAGCTTAAATCCATGGTGATTAATGTTATATAGAAACACCTAAAGACAATGAGAAGAAAAGACAATAATAAAAATATACAGCAAAAGGAAAATAAAAAGTAAGTGCTGCATGGCTCTAGAGGTTTATCCAACAGGTGCTCCTCAGTAGAGTGAACACAAGCTCAATATAAAAAGAAAAAAAAAAGAAAGAAAGAAAAGGGATTGCTAAATATAATTGCTAAAATCATGCAACAAGTTTATTCTTGGTCCGTTTGGCCTGCTGAATTGCTCCAAGAATAAACTTGCTACATGATTTTACCCTAAACAGAGTGGCTCAGCTCAACTTCTTGCCTTGTAATCAGCACCATGCACAAAACTATGAACAACATCGTAACTCTCCACTGCAACATTAATGGTTCCTGAAACTTTACTTTCATTTTCAAATGGGCTGTGTGCTCGCTAGGGGAGATCATTCAGTGTGCAGAGCCTAAGGGGGCAAAGAAGGAATCTCTCAATAGAGCTTAGTAATGGCAGTTTCCACGGTCACCCTGTACAAAACAAAACCCCAGTTACCATCCCAACATCAACGGGCCTTAGAACATGCAGCTCAGCTTATTCAGAGTCTGGTGACAGCTCCAATGAAAACCTGCTGTGAAACAATGCCTGACTGACTGGAGCGAATCCAGTTATTTATTCTCCATCCCTCCCCCTAAAAACGCTGATGTTAACTTTCACTTTCCCTACCGGCCTACAAGCCAGCTGACAGCGTCACTGACTTTCTCAACATGACCCCCTGCACTGTGCTTAGCAATCCATGTGGAAAAAATGTGGATGATAAACAGCGCATCATTCATTTCTCACAGTCACAAGATGGCAATGCACATTAATAAAGAATAGAGTAATTCATTCCAGCCATGTTATTTTTATCTCTACTGTGTATCCATAAATAGCACTTCTATTAGGATGTGGTAAAATGTTGTTCCTGAAATAGCAGATGAATAAACAAGTTTTGAAAGTGGGGATGTACACAGCTGCACATTTGACATTTAGCTGCAATGTCGTCAAAAGTAAACAGGAAGGAAATACGTGTAAGAGAGAGACATCAATGTGACCAATAAACCTGTCAGAAGGTCACAAAGATATTTAAGATAAAATAAGCTATATAAGATACAAGCTACTGTACTTAATTTATAACAAAAGTTGGGAAATTACAGCAGAGTGTTTGGCAATAGACAGTAAGGAAGAAACAGAGTATAGAATAAGCAATTTATCTGACAGGCAGTTTGAAATGTAATTGTTACTCTTTTTGTGTGTTTTATTACACAACTTCCTGAGTTTGACGTATTGTGATGGATTGCTTCCATCACCTTGAACGGTTTTTAGTCAGTTAAGACGGATCATAACTCTAGTGACAGAGGATTTGACAGCAGGGTGGCAGCAGCACATTTCTTGAGAATACCAAATGTTGCTTTGTTCTTGTAGCAAAACAAATAAGAACAGCAAAGAGTAGTGAACACAGCTCAAAGAGCAAACTGGAGGTCAGTGAATGACTAGATTTGGAATTTTTAGATATATCATACTATTCCAGTTTTTCAAGCTTGACATAAATTTTTCAAATACTGCTATACCGATGAACAGAAAAATAGACAAAACACCCACTGTGGCTTTTCGAGGGTTTCAACATACAAAATTACTGTCTACCAGGAGCGCCATGGAGCGTACTCAGAGGTTCTGATTATATGAGACAACAATTATATGCAAACAATTCACTCTAAAAGAGAAAATATATATAACAATTCAAAATATAAACAATTTGTCACTAGAGCTGGATTAATACAGAATTTTTAATACCGATTACATTACTGCCCTCTGTTGGGCAAACTATGCAATGTTAACACTCTTTACATAGTTGAAGGGTGTTTCTTCCATTTCTTCTTTACTTTTTTTAAAATTTAATTTTTCAGCTGTTGTAAATTCTGATACCAATAGGTTATCAAGTAGCTAATAACAGCCAATATAATCAGCCTGCTGATAAATTGACTGGGATCTATTTGTAACACCAGAAAAAAAATTACACCACCGAATAGCAAGAGAGGCAATGGTAGCTAGCTAAATTTCTTCAAGAATAAACGTTCAAGAACAGGAAAGAGGAGGATGAAGAAAATAGAGCAGAGCTGCTCCAGACAAGAGCAGTGTATGCTGCTGTAAAAAAACCACAAGACTTGCTTTGCTGTCATTTCTGTTCGCGTTTCTTCTGTGGTGGACACAACTCAGGCAACTACTAAAAGCTGTGCAGCAAAGTTTGGAAGAACAAGCTGAAATGAAGTTTGTCTTAGCTCAGCTCTGCTGTGGAAACAGTAACAGCAACACAAAAAGTGGCATTGCATCTAACCTAAAAGCAGAACAGGCCATCTGTTTAGGACTGATTATAAAGCCATCATTGTATCAGTAACAGAACCTAAGTGGAATTTATTCATTCTTCTGAAAGCATTGTTTGTTTGGTTGTTTTATGTTTTTTGGGGTTTTTTTGTGAAGAGATTCTGGCAAACCATCAGGCAACTCAGGAGGGGAAAGCGGTGCTCTACCTGCACTGTGTATAGTGCGGGAGGAGTGCTGCTGACTTCGACTGAGAAAATTGTCAGGCGGTGGAAGGAATACTTCGAGGACCTCCTTAATCCCAGTCTTCCATGGAGGAAGCAGAGTCTGGGGACGAGGGGGATGACCAGCCAATCTCCGGGTGCGAGGTCGCTGAGGCAGTTAAACAACTCCTTGGTGGCAGAGCACCTGGGGTGGATGAGGTCTGCCCTGAGTTCCTGAAGGCTCTGGATGTTGTAGGGCTGTCCTGGTTGACACGCCTCTACAATGTTGCGTGGAGATCAGGGGCGGTACCACTGGATTGGCAGACCGGGGTGGTGGTTCCCATCTTTAAGAATTAAAGTTCCAATTATAGGGGTATCACACTCCTCAGCCTCCCTGGGAAAGTCTATGCCAGGGTGCTGGAAAGGAGAGTCCGTCCGTTAGTCAAACCTCGGATACAGGAGGAA
>VVHJ01024295.1:1258-13354 GCA_015107715.1 Tylochromis polylepis
CTAACCCCCCCCCCACACACACACACACACACACACACTATTTCTAATGCCATCTCGCCTGCAGAGTTTATCCGCCTACATGCATGTACGATGGACAAGAATAATTCGAAGGAAAACAGCTGTGTAAGCGTTGTAGCCTCTGTGTGCGTATGTCACAACAACACAGGCTTGTGATATTATTAGGAAGCAGACAGCAGCTCACAATGGGCCCGTGAGAGAGCCTCATCATTATCCCTATTGTCTTTCATGAAGGCTGGCCTCTACCTCCAGTGTGAGCAGATAGCACCAAGAGATTGTGTCATTATTACAGTTTGACCTTTCATCTGGGAAAGGCGAACACAGAGGAAGACAGTGTTATTAAACGCCCAATAAAGTGGTGTTAGACTGTCAGCCTTTTATCATAAAGCCTTTTCCATCTTATATGTAATGGATATGCTTTAGTTTATTACATTTCAATTGTTTCTAAGGGCATGATACTAGTTTGATACTGGATAGTCCTGGATCCAAAAGGTGAGATTTTGTCATTTGTAGCAATCAATCCACCAAGTTCTCAGCAGGTTCTGCAGTTGCCCATTATTTTGGTTTTATGGTGTGTTTTATGGCCCTTTTAGTTCCCTCTCAATGCATTATTCACCTTCACTTACAGATCATCAACAATAAAATTCAACAACGCTCTTGCTACCGACTATGCAATGTTGACATTTAAGTTAATGAATACAACTCCAAATGCATGTCAGTGTTGCTTTGGGTATGTCTTCATTTCTTAACAGGGCATACCAGGTCTGTTTTCAAGAAACAAGTTGATCAAGTTCTTCTCACTTCCCTTCTCACACTTTAAAGGAAGCAAGTGAGCATAGTTTTCACTCATATTAAATACTATACCCATGAAAATAACATGTTGAGCTAATTATGTTTGTGAAAAGCTTAGCAGCCAGTCTGAGAGGGATGGCTTTGTGCTTCTGTTGGTCTGATTGCCTGTTGAGGTAATCGTGGATACACTTAAATCTTATGGAAAGCATGGGTATAGCCACCATGAGGTCATTAAACTTAAAGCCTCAAGTTTGGGATTTTGGCTGTTGCCTAATAAAATGTGCAACAATTATTTACAATAATGTTAACTGCTGTAAGAGTCATTTATTCCTGTGTGTGTGTTGTTGCACTAAGGGGCAGTTAGCTCTTGAGTTACTGCATTTATATAGGAAGGGGTTCATTTATTCAGGTGTGTGCCACTGATGAGGCACACCAGTTTTTGGCAGTTTTCTTTGGCAGGTATGTCAGCAGTGACAAGTTGCAACACAAAGAGTACTACATGCTGTGGCTGTTAAATAATAATGAAGAAGCAGAGGCAAAGAGGTTTGGACTTATGACTGTACCAACTTACTGGAAAGCTGTTACAGCTTGTATGCTAGTTTGAAAAAGAGGTGCAAAACTAAATTCACTTATAGATCTATAGGACTTATAAACAAGTGGTTGACTGACTGCAAGTAGTAAACTGGTCATCCAGAGGTTGAGCATGCAACACTCTCAAACCCTGGGGGGACCACTTTTGATCTCAAGGTGTTTACAGAGGTCACCTGGTGGGAAGCAACCTGTCTCCAAACAGTTGCGGTCTGACTGCAATCACTCTCACACAGACTGGAGAAGGTTTACAAACAATTGCCATCTAATTTATAAATGCACACATTTTGCCAACATGTAGCTATCGGTCTGAATAAGTTTGCGCGCTGAGGAGCGCAACTCGTCTGTGATGCATCTCTTTGCAATAGAAAACTCCACCTTACTGGTTGTATTCTGGTTACACTACTTATTACTTATTTGTGTTTTGATGCATCAAAGTGACTTTGAAAATGACTACTGTGAGTGGTCACAGACCTGGTCGCCATCAGCTGAGCAACAGTTTCAAAGGCACATACTTGTCATACCATGGTCTCCAACCATTGGTTTCCCTAGTGTGACTGTAGCATTAGAGAATCTTTTAGTATAACTCCAGTGCCACTGCTGTGGCTCTGACTGTTACTCCAAGATGGTAATATGACAGTCACAGTGTCACAATCTCCTTATGCATACACAGATGCACACTACCTATTTCAGACAGTCAGTGAGAACATGTCTCCCTAAAATGGTAATTTCAGGGGCAGCACAGTGGCCCAGCTGTTAGTACTCTTGCCTCACAGAGAGAAGGTCTTGCATTCTAATCATCTGGATGGGAGTTTGTGTGGAGTTGCGAGAACTCCTCATGTGTATATGGGTTCTCTCTGGGTACTCCAGTTTCCTCCCACAGTCCAAAGACATGCAGTTAGTGAGGCTAGGTTAACTGGTGATTCTAAATTGCCCATAGGTTTGAATATGAGTGTGAATGGTTGTCTGTCTTTCTGTGACAGACTAGCGACCTTTCCAGGGTCCACCCCACCTCTTGGCCTATGGCAGCTGGGATAAAGGGGAAGGAAGCGAAATTTTATGGAGGACAACAACAGGCAAACCCATGTGCGGGCAGATTGTAAAATAGCGGACAGACCACACCAAAAATCCCTAGCAGAAGGGGAAAGACCCAGAGGCAGCCAGCAGGCATGGGAAAGCCACAAGCAGTGGCTGTGCTGATGGCTAAGAGCCTAAAGACTGAGCATGCAGGAGCTGGAGACAGACGCCACAGTCAGAGTAGATAAAACTGGAAAAAAGAGAAGCAAAGATTTATCCAGGCAAGCAGGCAAAAACTGAAAAAGAAAACCCGTGGTTATAACATAGACTATGATCTGGCCAACACAGCGGGGCTGAGATGCTTACAGATTGACCACAGCTGCTTAAGCTCTGCTTTGAATTCAACACACCTGTCTCAGCTCCTGCAAACAGCAAATTCAGCCACTGTCAGAGTGGCAAGAGGTTAAACTGACCAATAATTAATTAATGAAACCGAATCACTGTTTGTCTGAAGCAGACTGCTTCAGTGTCAAGCCAGTGGGGTGGCTTGACACAGGCTTGACCAGCGGGGTATGTGAAATGAACGGCGAGTCATGCAAAAGCTACTGCAAAGATAAAAATATGGAGCTGAAAATGAGCATGAAGGATCCTCTTTAACAATTTTAAAATGTGTTCATGCTAGAAGACTGTAAAAATCATGCCAATGTCCTCTGTTCCTTTTATTGCCAAATCAAGCATTTTGATTTGTTATTACTGTACTGCTATTGTAGTATTTTTGTGCAAAATATAGTGTGTATTTTAGGGAAAAATCTTTATTCAATTAAATCACTCATTCATCAATGGATGTATTGAATGACAACAAAATGTGAAAAAAGAAGCTTAAATGACACCTGTAGCTGAATGCTGTTGGGGAGCAGTAGCTAATGAATGCATATGCATCCTCGTGCCATGACTGATATGCCCAGGGATTATTAAATGATATAAATAATGCTCTTCAGCCTGAGAGAAGGTGGTTATAACAGGTATCTAGCTCCTACATTATCCCCACCACCCTTGGCAAGTCCCTCTGGATATCATGACAGGGTGATGGAGAGCAATCACATCATCTCTCTCCTTCATCACCCACCACTGGGAGGGAATGCATTTAGCAGCGAATGAGAGCCATTGCAAACATAATGAGGCACCTGGCGAGCACTCTAACAGCAGATTTTCATCCAATTTGGGCATAGCTGTCATTAGCTCAACATAATGGTGAGTCGGCCCATATGCTTAGAGTGCGAGAGGTGTTTGATGATGCTGCCTATATGTTTGTGTCAGTGCTTTGATATTTGTAAATGCATACAGGTCATATTTTGTATTTATGCATGTGATTAATGTTTCAGCATCAGAGAAAAGCTGTCAGTTGTTGTTTTCGATCATTAAACGTGCTTTTAGTGCTCAATTAGAGTATATAAGTACTGGTACATTAAAAAGAACATATTGTGTGTTTGTATGTATATGTTCCTAATGAGATGACCAATGGTGTCCTAGGTGATCTCTTCCCAAATCTGGATCAGGGCATCACTGAGCTCCTGGACAGTCTGAGGTGCACATCGGATGGACTGAGGTGTCCCAGAGGTGTTCTATCGGATTTAGGTCCTCCAGGAATTGCCTGCATACTCTCACCACATGAAGCTGGGCATTGTTGTGTCCCAGGAGGAACCCAGGACCCACCTCACCAGGCATAGGGTCTGACAGTAGGGTCCAAGGATTTTATCCCGATACCTAATGGGAGTCAGGGTGCCGTTGCCTAGCCTGTCCCTCCATGATTTTGTCTGCCTAGACCATCACTGACCCACCACCAAACTGGTCATGCTGAACCTACCTACAGGCTTCTCCAGACCCTTTCATGTCATGGTCAGGGTGAACCTGCTTGCCAGGTGTTAGCTCTAACTGTATTAAAAGGGTTCCAAAAACACCAGCAGGACAAATACAACTTAAAGGTCCACTTCAGTGGCTTAAATTAGCAGAGGCAACCACTCCTAGTAATGCAAAATTTAAACCCCAATACAGACTAGATGGGTTAGTTATGAAACAATTCACCCGATGTACAGCTCTCACAAAGGTGGAAATTTGTCTAAGCTGTAAAGTATAAAGTTGGATATTTTTATTACGGTATTATGTGGGGACTGACTCACTGTTGGAGACAGCCTCAAGTGGTCATTTGAGGAAACAGTTTTTACTACTACTGCACTGACATAATATTCCAACCTTGCTGCTTGTGCTGTTAACATGATGTTTATCCATGGGCACTGGGCTCATGGCTTCCACATGTATGATGATTATCACATTGTTACACCAATTAAGGCTGCTGTTCTTAAATAAAAACAATTGAAACATTCCAAAATGTCATAGCTTTGTATTTTTCCCAAGAGCAGATTTACACCATTTGCCATCAACTCCATAACTGTATAACAGATAACTGACCCAGGATCTGCTATTAATGAGCCAATCACAGCACTGCTGATATTTTTATGAGACAGCCACTGTTATTACTCACAAGCCGTTGAGACTGTGTCCTCAAAGCATCGATGTGTGTATCCTCAAGTTTACCTTGACTCACAATATTTTTGACTGAAGTATCATAAATCTAATCATAAAGCAGCACTGATGAGACTCTGGTAAATGCATCTTCTGCTGTTATCTGCTCTTGTGTAAGCTGAACTACTTACAGCTTCTCTACCAAGGCCAGCAATAATTTTCACACTACATCATTTTGTCAGGCTACAGGTTCTGTTTACACCCCAGTTACCGCAGATGTGCTACCTGAGATAGCCTTCCCCAAACACATTAGCTACCCCTTTCCTAAAAAGGTTTTTCTCCTGAAACATAATGAAGTGCATAATAAATACCTCATTTATGGGACACTCTACAATGAATCCACTGTAAACATTAAAACATCAGCAAGAGACACTTTTCAACCAGCTTGTGGTGCTAACATTAGTGTAATTATCTAGAGTACTGTTAATTGAGCTGGAAAATCAGTGGGTGACAGCTAGAAATTAGAAGCCTGCTTTTGCTCCATCACACTGAAATCCAAGACCCAGTGTTTTGTTGATATTGAGCGATGGGGTGGATGGAAGGGTGGAAAACTTGATAGTCTTTTGAGAGAGGAAGTTGGTTTTTTTTTTTTTATAATAAATTTTTTGTTCTTCTCTTCTGGCATGATTAAACACCTGAAAATTAATCTCTAGTGAGTCACTAGTGTTAGAACAACCTTGTCGCAGACTGCCAGCTTTGATATATAAGGCCACAATTTCTGGGTTTTGTTCATTTGTTATGTACAAAACCCTGGATGTCTGAATATCTGAGCTTGAGCCATTTTGCACTACAGCTCCACGGTGCTGGTTGATTATTTTCCTTAGGCAGTAGCAAGAAAGCTGGAGGGAAGGCCCACAATGCCACCTGGGGAACTGCACCACAGGAAATATTAATTTAATGATCCTTAATTATATTGCCAGTTGATAGTAAAAACTCATTCATGGCAAGGCAGAGATGTGACGGATTCATTTCAATAGTTTCACAAATCAATAAATCAAAAGATTAGCGATATAAGAAAAATTTAAATTCAGCAGGATTGTGGATATATTGCTTTATTTTATTATATAATATATATTTCTAAAAAAGTAACAAAAAACAACAACAATATCAATACTGAAATTGTTAAAATAGCAGGACAACCAAGCTAACAAATTAATACAGCTAGCTTGGAGCTACTTGGGGAAATGATCTACACTTAGGAGTGTCCAGGAGTGCTACCTACTACTCACTAAATGTTTCTCACCGCAAAACAAAATGGTGTCCTTTGAGTCTGTAGTTCCCACATGTGTTGCATATAACCCCTCTTCATATATGCCTTGTTCCAGCAGCCCACTTCTCATCAGTATATCCTCAGTCCTCAACATCTGACATACAGCTTGTTAATCTGAGCAACATCTAACTCGGTATGCTTCAGCTATCTTATCTTCCAAGGATGTTGGTGTTACCAATACAGTATCCACCTGCACTACTCACACACCCCAAATGATTTCCAAGTTACCCTCTGCCTCCCAGGTGGGGTCACACAGAGAAAGAAAAAGCATTGGTAAAGTCCCTCTCCATGTGGGTAGAGCAAAGAGAGTTATGACATAGGCAAAGTAGTGCTAAGCGATGAAGAAACAACCTCTTCCCAGTGAGTAAACAGGTGTCTGCTATGTAGGGGCTACAACCACCCACACAACACTTACAGGCTACATTGGCAATATGTCACTGCACTGCGCTGGATGGAGTGCAATTTACTGACGTTACGTTCCTCTGTAATGCCAACATTGCTGTGATGGAGGGTAATGACTGGGTTATATTTATGTCACAGTGCTTTTGCTTATTTGCATAATGGTGGGGAACTAAATAAAAACAGATTGTCAACTCTAAAGAAACCAAAGAAAAAAGAAAGAAAATAAGGCAACTCAGTTAATACAATAAAATACACAATCAATCTAAAATACAATAGCTAAACACGACACAAGCATTTGCATGGTCACAAGAAAACAGGCAGATGGACATCTTCACGGAATCACGCGGTAACTTTCTGATGACAAAATTTATGTCACTGGGACCCGAGGGGACACAGGCATTATAATCCCTGCTTAACTGTTGGCCTAAACACATTAAATCTATTTTTCACATGAATGAGACCAAAACACCAATACACTGGACAATGGGCTACAGGTGCCCCTTACAGTAATTCTCTGATTGGAGAGTCAGGGTTAATAATACATTGTACTCAGGTGAGGAATATCCATATCTTCGCCCATGAAATTTTATAATACATGTGATATTTTATTGGACAATATGAAAGAAGTGTATTGAGATGTAGTTGACACAGAAACTGTAAATTAATTGCTTTAGGCCAGCAATAAATGGTATTTGCTTTTTGCAATCTGCTCTATGGTGGCAAGAAGAAGCAATTACCAGATATTTTGCTATTATCATTGAAAACACAATCATTCCCCACTGTTGTTGTTGTTTTCATAACAGAAAATGATCCATGCTTAGTAATAAACAGGATGTATGGAGCACATTTATCATCATGTTCACAGCCTCGGTACCGCCAGTATTAAAAACCAATGGAAGTCTTTCACCAGTGAAAACAGCTCATCTTTTTTCAAACAGCTGCAGTAAAACTTCCATTCATCCATCCATCTTGGCACTCCCAGCACTGTAAATAAGGAGTGTAATACAACAGCACATTGGACAATTTTTAGCTCTGAGACTTATTTCAAGATTAACGATGTCTTAACTTTCTTTGTTCTTGTTATGAAATCTGTCTTTCCCTAAATGTGTTTGAACTGTAGTTCCAAATCAAATACTCTAATGTGTGACTATGTTATATTTAAGCAATGGTAGAACTCTGAATACAAACTCAGGTTTCCAAGTAGCAGAGGGTGGTGAGTGGACACATAGATGAGTTACTGTGGTTTCTTTCTCTTTCTAAGTTCAGTAATCCAGACATGAAAACACAGCTAAGTGGCTGGTGGTATGCACCAAGTATCTCCAAAGAAGAAGTTGAGGGACAAACAGGTTTTTGGAACTGAGCTTGAGCAGGTAATTAATAAGTAGACAGAGAATCAAGGTTAGCGGGTAGAAAGCACAAACACTAGAAGGTAACCAAGAGCACCTGTTTTTCATTATGGCAGCAAAACGATCTGCTGAAGAATTGGAGCCATTCAATTTCAAATACCATGAAGTTGATAACATTATGTGGAATAGGCACAAAAAGGATGATGGAAGCAGGAATACTCTGCCTTTGGGGAGATCCAGGAAGCACCTGCTCAGCACTTGGGATCTGCTGGGTTGGGGGTATCAGCCAGGTACCTGGATTTCTGCCCACATACTTTAGTTGCTGACTGCTTTAAATGCAGTTTGACAGACTCCAAAGTCTTTCATGTGCCTTTTAACCTAGTTGACTTTTGTGCTGCTTTTCTTTTCTGTAGATTCTAGCAAACATTTTGCCATTGAATGACCTGCAGCTGGTGGTCTTTTTTTGAATGTCTAGTCTTGCTTGGAAAAATTGTTTCGAAATGTGAGTTTTGCCAATGTCAAAGGTGGATGTTCACTATTGGTTCAGTGTACTTCTTGAATCCTGCCTGGACATTCTTTATAGATTTTCCAGAACGAGAAAGTTTTCAGGAATTCCAGAATTTAGACGTAAATGACTTAAAAGTGTGTACTAATATGTATATATATATATAATGAGCATTGTCTTGCAGTCCACTATCGAACTCAACTGTCAATGAAAACAAAGACATGCATTTCTTTCTTCACTGCAATAATTCGATAAATATTCTGTTGTCTGACTGGACCTCTATTGTACACGGAAGTAGTATCATCATGTTGACCAGTTTTGACCCAGAAAATAATGTTGCTGTTTCAAACATGTTTGGGTTTTTCCATCTTTCCAGGAGAACTTCTGAAGCTCAGCTAGATGGATTGCTTAGTTCTTGAAGGACCTAGTTCTTCACTTGGTCAGTTTGGCCAGAAGGAAAGCTCGTGGGTCTATGGGGTCACAGTTCTGTTGCAGAGTTCTACATAAAGTTACATGAATTTCATGTCTCAGGGCAAACCCCTGAGGTTTGTCCTGACATTTTCTGTTTATTGTAATAATAACAACAATTTTGTATAGTAAAACATAGATTAAAAAACCCACAATTAAATGTTTACCTCTCAAGATACACTATATACAAATACACATTTAAGCATACATTCTGACATATAAACTTAGTAAAGGTACATACTTATTAAAGTATGGACTAAAAGTTCCATAATAATTGCTGAATATAAAGGTCTCAATTTTACAAACCAGATAAGAATTTGTGAAAGATGCCCACAACTAGCTAAAAGGAACACATTGACTCTCTTGGGGTAATCAGGTATGCAGCAAGATAAAAGAAATTGATTGATAATAAAATAGAAAGCAGGGGGAATTACAGACAGACCTTCTCACAAGAAGAAACCCATATATAATAATCTCTGTCTTGGAAATCTGTTATGGGAATCAGTAAAACTCAGAAAGCACAGCAGGGTGAGTAAAGTGGTCAGGTTGATAAGCTCCAGGGCTGAATTTTAATCTGACACCATTTATTTTGCTAACAAAGACATTTAGAAACTTTTCACAGTCATCAGAAGACATGAGAGGAAAACCAGACTGAGTGGGATTAATTAGTTGGTTGATGGAGTTCAAGGAGTTAAATTAATAATTTTATCATGTGAAGACAGTGAACAAGTATGTTTACTTGCATCTCTATTCAGTGTTCTTACAGTCTCTCCTGTGGTGACAAATGTACTTAGTAAACCAAGAGGCAGGAATGACAGTTTAGGCTAATCCATATTTTAATGGGACCACTTTATCTAAAGCTAATGAGCGGAGACTAAACCACTTACTCAAGTCAATGAAAACTGGAAAACCTGTGTTTTGACATGAATATATTAGAGAAGAGAGTGGAAAGGCTAGCTGTTGAGGGTTCATTAAAGATGCATGACCGTACAGATTGCTTCTGGAATGACAATAGCAGATATAAAGTTGTGTCAAAATCAGACATATGCAGGGTGTGCCCATGGTCACATGAGGGCCTTTAACATCTTCAACCAGATGAAATGAAATGCAAATTCTGTGAGCAGTCGGAGAAATATTTCAAGAAATCAGTGCAGGATTTCAGCGTTTGTAGATAATAATGTAGCAAACTGGCGTTTTGAAGGATAGTAATTCAAAATAATGAAATGGATAAGCGGTCAAGAGGATGGATGGATTATGGCCTCTCGATTAAGAAACTGTAATTATTGTGGACAAAGTTTCACAAAAGGCCAACAGTCCCCTTATTTAAGCCAGGTCTTGGTGATAGAGGTTCTAAAATGGGCAATAACCAACGGAGAAACAGGCTAACAAGACTTGGAGGGGAAAGTAATCAGAATGACAAGCCAGGGTGTAGACATTTGGTGAATAACATTGGGAATGATTGAGGTAGCAGCAGGAACATACAAGTGGAGAATTAGGTTTGGTGCTGATATAATGAAATCAATATGATGAAAGAATATTTACTGATAATGGCTGACATCTGTCAATAGGAATGATCTTCTAGATGTCACAGTGTAAAAGTTTAAAAAGGGTCTGAATGTCTTGATTTTATAATTTGAGTTTTTCTTATTTTTGCAAAAATAGCCAAGCACACTTTGGCTTTGTCATTTTGAGTTATGAAGTATAGATATGGTTGGGAAATACCAGCTTTAAAATCTTAAGGGCTATAAATACTTTTGAAATGATGACACACACCTACTTGGGATACCTACTGATAAAAAAAAGGATATGTAATGATGTAAATGATATGGAATATTATTTGCATATCAAAGTTCTCTTTGGTGGTTAAAGTCAGCAGTGCTGAGATAAAGTTTTAAATGGGAAATTCTTTGCAAACTCTCACAAAGCTGTCAGGGACTAGTTGATCTAAAAAAAAAACAACAAAAAAGGGATTATGTACAATAGCATGCCACTTCAGTCACTTATCATGCATCATGTACACAATTTAACCTTTTCACGTGTGATTTTACTGTGTTAAATGTCACTCAAAAATTAAGGCTAAATATAAGGTTTAGGGTGTGGTTCATTATATTGAAGAGCAGAGATTGTATGGTAATAATGTGAAAAATGACTTTAGCTAATATCTTGATGCATGCTCAATCATCCAGGTAAGTAAATCCCAAAAAGTTGATTCTGTTCATCTGGATGTAGCGTTTTCAGTGGAAGAAATGTTTTGTCACTCATCCAAGTGACTCACTTGTGAGAAGTGAGTGAGAAGTCACTTGGATGAGTGACGAAATGTTTCTCCAACTGAAAACGCTACGTCCAGATGAACAGAATCAACTTTTTGGTATTTACTTACCTGGACAAGGTGATTTTTTTTTCAGCTATTCTATTGCAGATTTACTCCTGCGCTTGGGGTCATTGTCCGTAGTTACTTATGAGCCCCTGAAACGAGACCCAGGAAGTGGTTACAGGAAAAGGGTGATAGATTGTCTGAAGCAGTTAGAACAAGACAATGCTATTGACTGGACCTCATACCACAGCCTATAACCAAGGGAATCTACACCAAGTCTGTATGGTTTACTGAAGATACATAAACAGGGTGTACCTTTAAGACCTATTGTCTGTATGATCAACTCGGTCACCTATAACATCTCCAAGTTTCTGGCTTCAATC
Organism: Tylochromis polylepis; assembly: GCA_015107715.1. NCBI lineage: Eukaryota > Metazoa > Chordata > Actinopteri > Cichliformes > Cichlidae > Tylochromis > Tylochromis polylepis. Next base: position 12,942 of record VVHJ01024295.1, read on the forward strand.
CTCAGCCCATTGGTAGGCAGCTCTGAACACCACATCCAGAACACCTTGGATTTTGTTGAAAAGGTGAGAGATGTCATTATGGAGGCAGATGAAACGATGGTCTCGTACGATGTTACATCTCTCTTCACTTGCATCCCAGTCACGGAAGCGTTGGAGGTAGTTCGTTAGAGATTACAGGATGACCTCAACCTCAGCAACAGGACCACCCTCAGCACTGACCAAGTGTGTTTGCTTTTGGAACTGTGTCTTAATTCCACCTATTTCACATACAAGGGTCAGTACTACAGGCAGAAACTTGGGTGTGCCATGGGTTCCCCAGTTTCTCCCATTGTGGCCAATTTGTATATGGAAGAAGTGGAAAAGAGGGCTTTGTTATCCTACCCTGGAACACCACCAAGTCATTGGTTCAGGTA
>VVHJ01024298.1:1745-14627 GCA_015107715.1 Tylochromis polylepis
CTTTTATTTCAGTCCATTTTTCCACCTTCCAACAATTCATAAGAAGTCAATAGAAGCTGGCATCAAACTTTCAAATAACTTCTTAAATTCACACATTTCTCCATTCATTTCTCTTCCATCCGCCCCACACAGTTTAAACTCAGATACAACAGCCTCATTTTTACTTAATTATTTTATTGTTCCATTGGCTGATTGTGAGTAATGTGCATGATGTAAAGGACCACTCATGCATGCCCCAAATGACCAGGAAAAGACCTCACAATGGTAAGACATGTGACTTATTGTTAGTTTCCCTTAGCAACAGGCCCACATTAGAGTTGTTGGTGGCAGGGAGCACTTTTCTTAAAAACACATCCCCTTACTTTTACGTATTCTTTCATTACTCATTCCCTTTATTTGGAAAAAAAAAAAGTGTGTTATACCAAAACTACCACATGGGAGTGCTGCATTCATTCTACAGTCAGCTTTTTACTAGTTGTCAGGGATGTAATGGCATCAATAAAGAACCAGAAATAAAAAATAAAATAGTGATTAGGCACTGAACTTAACAGTTCTTTAATGCTTAAGTAATAATCATGCTTTTATGCTCAATTAAGCTGGGGTGCTGCCTTATTGGCAATCTCTTCTACTTTCTACTCTTCTACTTATGCTTTTTTGTTTCACTGATCATTGATGTGCTGCTTTCTGCAGTGATCCAGCCTGCGGTGTCAGTCCTGCAGAGAAACTGAGCCCAGAGCACCTACAGCTCCTGAGAAATGCTTTTACCTGTTCAAAGGCTGGACTTCAGACACAGGAACAGAAGCCGAAGGGAAGCAATAGAGGTACAAGTGAAGAATGTGGATTGACGTTTGAGGAGTTTTGGAACGTTCTGAAGTCTGTCATCGGCCCAAATATTGAGGACACGTGGTGCAAGAGATTCTTCGATGAGGTAAAAAGTAATAAAGTTGTTTTTTTAATAAATTTTGACAAAACTGGATGTAGGTTATCTTGCAATCCATGATTTAAAAAAAAACTGTTTATAAAACAGCATAATGTCAGTCTTTTACTGGTTTGAACTGACTGTCCTATTAAAAGACAACAATGGAGTAGTGCTTATTTGACTCTTACATTCTTCATGTCTAGGTAGATATCAGCTGCACTGGACAAATAAAATGGCAGCAGCTGTGTTCCTACTTGCTTTTGGAGTACACTGAGCGACAGCGGGCCTCCATTCCCACAGCTGCTCTGTTGGAGGCCCAGCCTCAGATCAGACACTGCTCTCATAACAAGGTAACTCTGGTGCATCATGGTCAGATGGTCTGATTTTTAGATAGTTTTTTTTTAAATTACTTACCAGAATTAGGCAGCTACCTAGTCAAAATTAACATTTAGAGAATTCAAGTTTCAAAAACCTCCCAAAAACAAGAGCTGAGTGCAGAAGGAAAACAAAACCAGTCTTAAAGCAATACTGCTATCCAAATACTGAAATGAACAATATTATATTAATTATACCACAACTTAAACAAACTTATTTGCAACACTGGGGAAAAGAAACTAAAATGGATTCGAATATTTTGTAGCTCTAAAGGAAAAACTGTTATAGAGAGTAAATGGTCAGTGACTCTAAGTTGGCATTTGGAAAAAGACATAAAATTTATGGCAACCAAAAGAAAAATATAATATGTAATCACTTTTTAAGAATAAGAGTATATTAAAAAATGGAACATTTATATTTTATTACCCAGTAAAAAGAGATACAGAGGAAATGCCATTTATAAATTATTTGTAGTACAGTATAAATATGCGTAATTAAAAGCAATGACAACTTACTTTATAAATTGTTGTTTTATATTTAGACATTAAAATTATCTATCACTATCAGATATTTTAAAAGAAAAAAAACAATTGTACAAAAATATTTACATCAATAAATAATTCAAATGGAAAATGGATTTATGGAAATCAATAAACAATAAACACTCAATAAAAATCTATTTTGAAAACATTTTTGAATTTATTAGAATAAAAAAAAGATTTAAAAAAAAGATTTTCAAAATCTTTTTTAAAATGTAATTTAAAAAGAGAAAAAAGAGAAACAATTAATAATAATTAATAATTAATAATTACGTTTGATGCTTTCTAATAGTTTGTTTAAACTTTTTATGTAAAAAAAGTAGAAAATTGAGAGTAATATTATAAAATTTTGTGTATTGTAGGACATGAATATACAAGCTTCTGTACAAGCAAATGCAATACAACAAGTCACTGTTACACTTAACTTTCTAAACTCTTCAAGTGTAATTTGACTGGAGCTTGTTTAACTTAAAGCTGAATTTATTTGATGACTTAGAATTCAATTACTACTTTCAATACAAAGATTATCACTCATATAAATAAAACAACAACAACAACAGTGCAGCTATGCAGAGAATTTACTACAAAGCCTTTTTTGTCTATTTAAAGCTTGTTAAAAAAAAAAAAGGTTTTATGTCCCTTGACAACTGTGTAAACTTTTTCTTCATTTCAGCTAAGCTAACAGTCTGTAGTAAAAATAACAGTGCCACAAAAATAAAGTTAGCAACTATACAGTTAGCAACAAAAAAAGACAGTGGTATTGTTCTTTGAAGATGACCAACAAAGGTAAGAGAATATAATAATGTTGGACTGTATTAATTTATTACCTGACTTCAGAGGAAGTATTAGGTGGTCAGATTTTTTATAGCTTATTTAGCTTGTTAGCTTAGCTTGGAGAGTTCTGTGGCCAAAAAATGAGTCTTAGGGCTCTCTTTGAGACATTTTGACTGGTTGCAGTAGAGAAATGGACATGATTTGTGATGATTTTCTTGCCTCTGCCATAATGGCTACAGTGAATGTTAACCAGGCTGCACTAAATGGCTAAAGAAGCTAAACAGACCTTGGAACTCATTATTTTAATTATTTTCACCTAGCCTGTGAAGATATTCTTACATATTATTATAGTATCATTGGCTACTTTTGGATTTCACCCTACAGGAATTTAGCAGGGCAGTTTGCAAAACCTTTTTAATAGCTCTGGGGTTCATCAGGGTCTGTTAAATCTAAGCAACATAAGTATAAAAGAGTGCATTCAGCTGCTCCTATAAATTATAATGAATAAAGTGTTCCATTACTATAATATATGAAAGATGAAGCATCTTATTTTTTCTATTTTTCAGCTCTGAGTTCTATGTTACTTTCTACAAGCATTACTTTTTTTCCTCCTGTAACCTTTCTCTAATTGATTACACTTGTCTCACACTTATTGCTTTGCAGCGGGAGCCAACAGTTCGTGTGGTTGCTGTTTCCCATCCTCCTCCACTCCGCTATATTAGTATCAGTAAGGGGGGTCAGATCACCGTCTGGAACAGCAGCCTACACACCCTCAAAACTTTAGGGGTGAGTGACATCATGTTGCTACTTTAATATCCACGTGGAATTACAACACACTCACACACTCCCTCACGTTTTTCTATTTAAACCAGCTTGCTGGAGACCCAACAGAGGAAGTGGCAAACACAAGGAGATTCAGGGGTTGGACCACTGATGCTGTGTACATGGGCAACGTCCACAAGATTGCCATAGCAACTGACTGCAGGGACTTGCACTTTGTTACTATTTCTTCAAACTGTTTGTTGGAGGAAATTCACCTATATGGTATTCTTAATTGCTAACAATACCCAACTAAACCATGTGAAACCCCGAAATATTGTTAACTCTTTGTCCTATAATTGCTCCCAGGGTTTCGCAGTGTGCCGACCTGTCTGTGTTACTGGTATGATGTGCAGGTAGGACAACTGTTTGTATGAGATGTTACCATTTTAGCTGTATACCTTCATTTGGAAAGCACTAAATGCATCACTTCAATCTAAAGGGTATTCACTCCAAGAGTCTAGAACAGCCTCCTCTGCTGCTACTGGGGGATGAAAAAGGAGGAGTCCACCTGATGTGGTTCCTGAACTCATCCAAGGGACTTTTTAAGAAACCATCAAAGAGAGACAAAGTTCCACAAAGGATCTTTTTCCCAGTAGGTTTTCCCCCCTGTACTTACTGAACTCTGTTACAGACGCATGGAAGCAAGACGCTTTGACAAGTTGCTGCTTACACAACTTTTCCTCAAATGTTATTTGAACTCACTGATTTTACTTGTTTCACCCACATTCTTCACAGGATCTTGGTGAACACAGCGACATGGTGTCCTATCAGCACATCCCCAGCATCCATCAGGAACCAATTACCAGAGTAACGTTTGAACCCAGTACCAACGTCATCATGACATCGTCAGAAAGTGACACCACATCTGTGGTCTTTATGAATGTGTCGTTGAAGCAGGAGCCTTACATTTGGAAATTTAAGCAGGTAATCAACAAGGTCACAATTTCAGTTTGACTTATAATACACTCATTGGCCACTTCATTAGATACATTTTGCACCAGGTTGGACCACTTTTGGTCAGTCAGTGTGAGAAGCATAATTTATTTATAATATTTCACAATTATGGTAGTACTGAACATGCATTATGTCACCTGCAGTGAAAACAGTTGCCATAGTTTTCTTTTTAATTGAATTTTAATGTGACCTCTATATGCTAGAGTGAGCCAAGCCAGGGTCAACTCCGTTGATTTGTCAGGAGATAAGCTCATTAAAATAAACTGTTTTATTTGGAATAACAGGCCTCAACAGCTACATTTATTATACCTGAAGAAATTAAATAAAAGGTATTCTTATAAAACAACTTCTAGACTAGTGTCTAAATCCGTATCCTTCACTTCCATGCAAATACCAAATACATAATATACATTTTAGTTTAATTGTTTTATTTATAGGCTCTTAAAAAATCGCTGCCTATTGTGGGCTATTGTTCACATAAAATACAGTTTGGCTTGATGTAGCAAAAATGAATTATGATTAAATGTCTGTATATCAAAAATGTTAGCTTAATGTAGTTTCACTTTGGCTCAGTATAAAAATACACACCCAGAACATGTGATTGGGAAACTTGTTTCTTAATTCCATTTTTTATAGATTTTCTTTTTTACCGCTAGTATGAACAAGAGGCACACTTTTATTTTGAAGGTGAATTGCTTCTGTTTCCTGTTTGTGTCACTGTGACGGACCCAAGGCAGACCCCACGACACGTTCATGCTGTTCCACATGATCTTTATTAGCACACAGAATAAACACGGTTGCTGTCCACAAACTCACCGGCTGCAGCTTCCCCGCTGCCAGCCGCACACATCACCACCAACAACAACCCCAACAAGCCAAACAGGACCCTTTTTATGGCTGGCGAGGCGTGATTGCTGATGCCGCGCAGGTGAAGCCATCTCCACCGCACGGCACCGCAGCCACGCCCCGCCACAGTCACTTTTGTTTAATTTTCACTGTACAACTTGGAAAAAAAACAAGCACTAAATAGTATTGCATGTCTCCATCCAAAGCAACAGTAACAACAGCAAAGTTGTTACATCATTTACGCAACATTAGCATTTCGAGAATGAAGTCAGACATGTCAACAAATATTTGCATTAGTGTCCTACTTATGCAAGACACGAAAGAAGGAAATATCCCCAAAGCCTGCATTTCTCTGTATACAACGTCAACAACTTCAAATTATTATACAGATCTCATGTTGTGGCTATTATTTATTGAAAAAAAAGACAAGTAAAGGATGATTTTTGTAGTTGTCTACTTCTGATCTGCATCAAGGTCAGTCAGTCCTGTGGGTCACAGCACTGTGGTCTGGGTGACACAGACCTACGAGGGCAGGTTGACATGTGAAAATAAACTCTGTTTAAGAGAGAAAGAGTTTTATATAGCATTGAATGTCCTAGTGTGGCAGTGTTACAGTATATTAAATGCTGTTATAACTAGCCAGTTTTATCTAGAAGAACAAACACAGCATGTGTTATTTAATAAAGTTCACTCCCACCCAGTATGCACAAGCAGACAGTGTTACCGGCTGCTGAAAAAGGATAAAACTGGATGTTGATGCTTCCTGTTATTCACAATGGGTTTTTTTTTTTTTTTGAATGAGTACCCTGGGTTTGTTTTCCAAATAACTGTCTGAACATTGTAAAATAAAAACCTCAGTCATTGTTTTTTTGAAAGGAAAGAAGCTTTCACCACCATTTCATTTATATTTTCACCTGTATAAAACACCATCTTCTGTATACTATACCGTACTCATGCTTTTGCCTCATGTCAGGGAGCCAAGTGTTTCGACTACAACGCATCCCTACAGTTGATGGTTACAGGAGGCTCTGACCGAAAAGTCAGACTATGGTCACGATATGTGACTACAAGTCCTGTGGCTACACTGCCAGGTCACCACACCACAGTACTGGATGTTGCAATTTACCAACATGTTGGGCAGATCTTCAGCTACTCCAGAGATGCTGTGAGTGAATTAGGATTTACCATAAATGCATAGTTGTGGTTTTTATGTGAATATATGGCAGCAGAGCTTGTTTATGTTCTAATTAATGATAATGCATTTGTCTTCTTTTGCCAGGAACTGAGAGTTTGGGACATTTCTACCCATCAGTGTTTGAAAGTTCTCTGCCTGCAATTTCCCTGTCTGCAACCAGGTCGCATTCCAGAACTCGGAAATTTCCCCTTCCTGTTGCTTAGCCCTCCTCTTCCTGATGAGATGCAACCTCATTTAGTGGTGGCCTGCAAAGATTACCTGGCAGTGCTCAATCTGGCAGAAAAGAGAAGAGGACGAGGTGGTTGGTTGACAGATGTGGAATTCAGGACAGAATTTAAACAGGGTCCATACCTCTCCTGTGCCTTGTACAACCCCACCCTGAGGCAGGTGGTGACTGGACATGCTGACTCATCTGTCTTTCTGTGGGATGTAGAGACAGGAAAGAGGGGGCTTTACATTTTAAATGCTCATGGAGAAGAGGTGCTCTCCTGTATGGCACTGGACTCCTCTCACAGAAGACTAATCACAGGAGCTCGTAATGGCACTATTAAGGTTTAATACCGCACCTTATTACTTATTATTATATAGAGAAAGAAATTTCACTGTGATGCATCAGTTCATACATGTGTGAAATACATAAATCAGAGTGTTGGCCACTTCCCAAGCAGGTGTGGAATCTACTAAATGGCCTTAACTTACACAAGCTGGAGCCCGTCACCAACTCGGAAGTCACTGGGTTGACCTGTCTCCATGACAACCGGCTACTGGCTGTGGGGTGGAGCCAGTGCATCATTCAGTACAGCATTGCAGGAGACAAGGTAAAATCAAGGATGCGTTAAAGTTATAATCCACAGTGTCACATAAATACAGTTTTAAGGGTTACTGAACACCAGGCTTCCTCCTCTAGTTTCACAGAAAAGAAAGGAAAAGCATGTTGATAGAGGATTATAGTTTATCTTTCAGTCCTAAAATATCCTAAAATTAAGATTGACTAGGTACTCCAGGTTTTACTATCCTTTTCTGCTCTGTCTTTTGTCTTTTATCTAAAAAGAAAATGCTCCATGGATGCCATTTATTCTGCTATTTATACAGTCAACAGCCAGCCATCCATCCATTTTCTTTACTGTTTATCCATTTCAGGGTCATAGAGCCTATCTCAGGTGTCATAGGGTGAGAGAGGCCAGGTACACCTTGGAAAGGTCACCAATCTATCACAAGGCTAACAAAGAGAGACAAGCATTCACAAATACATTCCAAAAGCAGTAATGTCTATATTGTCATAGGAACACTCTGAATTTGTAGGCAAACAGCAGAATGTGGGGTACTGGACGTTTTCTGTTGTGGCTTGCAGTACTGACCAATCAGGTTTGATCAGGCATTGGTTAAGTGCAAATAAACAGTACCAGTAAAGGACAACAAGTGTTGAGAGTTTGAAAGAAGAAGGCAGAATGTTCTACATCTTATGCTGCTTGTATGAATATATAGAAACAATCCACATTTTACCTACTGAGGTCATTACAGGTAAGGTGTGGTAGTTGAAGTACGTGGGAAGTGCTGATAGCTGGAACGTCTTTACAAACCTGAAAAAGTCCATTTGCTTTTGTCTGTTCAAGCTCTCCAAACTACTGTGACCTGGATGAGTGAGAACCTCCATAGGCAGCAAAAGACACACGCTAAAATGTATTCTCAGAACTATTTGCTATAACTTGATAATGATTAACTTTTATATTTGCTTTTTTAATTTACCTGCATTTGTAACACAGACCTTCATCACACTCATAGTCATCTGACAGTAGCTGCAGGTTCTCAGATTGGAAAGGCAGTGAAAAAAATTCATTAGCTGTCGGTCAAGAAAAAACAACATAACAAAAAATCACAGCATTAAATGTATTATATAAACCTTTGATTGACAGGTGATTATGGGTAATGCAGTCCACCCAATTACCGCCAAGAAGCTCAGATATATTAAGATGCTATAAAATTAGTCTCACAGAGTTTTAGCCTTGACATATTTTTCTTCTTGCTACAAGTTCTTCCCCAGATGTTAAAAGCAGTGTGATGAGTCCTACACAAACAGCTGTCACCATAGTGACTAATTTAGTACAGACTTAAAACAGAGTGTTTTTCTTAAGAATGCCGACAACAACTTGGGCTTAAGAAGACTGTGGTCCAAATTAGGCTCAGAAAATATTTCCTCCAATAGCAACACTAACTTGTCCCATCATATCCATTAAAATAATTCAGAAGTCTTGTGTTTTCTTGTCAGTAGTGAAGAAAGTCTCTAAAGTCTTTTCAGTGCATAAATACAAACCCACATCCACCTACAGCTATGCATGCTGCTGCACAGGTCTCAGTGGCATAAATATATAACAGTCTGGATTTGCACATTGTTCTCAAGCTTCAAATTCTTGTGTTACATTTTACCTCTCAACCTTCAGCTGCCATCTGCTCTGTGGTTGGAGTCATCTGTTAAAGCAAACAGTAGTAGCACTGAGTATTTATGCTTCTGCAGCAGATTCTTAATGCTGCTTTTTTTCCCTCTGCCCAGTTACATAATGTTTCTCACTGTAAAGTCCCTCACTTAGGCAGAACTTAACTTGTCTTTTTTTGCTAGATATTTTTTTCATTTCCAAAACCTAGAGGGGCAATCACAAATCATTAAATTGCCGTTATATATATGCATACGTTATATACGCCCCTGGTAAGTTCAAATTCATCTTCACATATCCATAATTCGTTTAAAAGAAGTGTACTGCAACATGGTGCACTTTTTTTATGAGCAACCAGGGGAAGTAAGTAGAGCTTCTACAGCACAGACAATTACACGTTATTTCAGCTCATATATAAACACTGTTTATAAGCACACAGTTGGAAGCATTATTTCATAATTTCAATCAAAATGCTTCTGCACATAGTAAGGTGTGCTTTAATTTTCTTTTACTCGTGCACTGAAGGACTTGAAGGTGAGAGCAGACACATCTTGGAAGTCCAGCAGTGTCCACAAATCAGACATCTTGGCTGTGTGTCAGTGCTCTGCTCTGAGTGTTGTTGCTACAGCAAGTTATGATGGAGAGGTAGTGATCTGGAGCATGGAGACACAAGGACCAATGCTCCACCTGCAGAGAGGGACGCAGGCACGGTAAGGAGATGCAGCTCCAAGTGCTGTCTTGCAGTCAGTGAGGGTTTAAACTTGATGTATATGACTTGCAGGTTTTGACATGAAACAAATCAGCATGCATCAGAAACTTTCATTTACTAATAATTTATCTAATAATTTACGTCATGTTTCTTGTATCCCAGATCAAATTTTGTTGCTGGCATGGTAAAAAATATTTTATCTTTGGATCCCTGCGGTCTTTGTTGATGATAAAACACAATAAAAGCTTAGATTAACAAATGTTTAAATAACAAGCAGATTATAATTGAAATATCAAATAGCTGCAAAATGCCAGAAGAGCATGAATAATGTGCATTGTATGTGCATTCATAAACCTCATGGTGATTTACTCAAACAAAAAAGATGTTCCTTTTACCATCACGCGTGAGCAATAAGGGTGGAGATGTTTGCAGCTGAGATGTTTAAAGTTACAAAGTCATAATCAAACTAATTTCTCATTAATTTTCCTGACAGTTGATTAAACGATCCATTGATCAACTGATTGTTTTAGCTTTATTTATTTTAAGTATTAAACTTTGAAGTCAAGTATCTTGCATCCTTAGCTGATAGTGACATACTCATGATAGTGGTTTTCTTTCTGCTTGTGTGCATCCAGGTCAGCCCTCCCCGTGGATAGCATCTTGTTCCTTCAGCATCGAGCTGGCAGCAAACAGTTAAGAAACAAGGCTGTCCTAGTGTCATCCCAAGGTGGTTGGCTGTGCTTTTGGAGCATCACTGGTGAGAATCGCAGCTATGGTGAGTCGGATGCACAAGAAAAAGCTTAAAGAAGGGATTGATGTGAGGTCCTTAAAAAAAAAAGAAGATTCTGGACTAGAAAACATTAATCTAAGATAAAAACTCTTAATCATCCATCACTTCGAATTCTCCTCCTCCCGTAAGAAGGATTTACAAACAGCCCGTGCAGGCAGTGACAGTTAGGCTGAACTGTCGACTTGGCTGCCAGCCGGTACCATTCCTGGCAGCCCACAACTATGTCTCTTTCCAGATCCCATCTGTGTTTAGTGGTGAGAGATTCATGCACTGCAACCGCTGCATATGGGTACAGGCTTGTATGGGTGCATGTGAGTGAACTGTATGTCTGTATAGATTTATATACACACAGTATATGCGTCTGTGCATGCTTCCAGCAGAGAGGGGAATTTGAAATAATGACATAAGAGGAATGCAGGTGACAACTAAAATCTGTTAAAGGGTTTGCAGTTTGTCTCAGAAGTACATTTGTTATTGAAGTGAAGAAAGAATTCTTGAAAATGGTACAAAAGCAGAATATAAATAGATTTGCTTGCATGCAGTTTTGAGTGAACCAGCAGACTTTTTAACTGCCTATAAAGATATATGCGAGTCTATTGTTACAAGCCAATTTCTTTTAGATTGTACTTAGTACTTTATGCTTGGATGAGTTTACAAGCACACATCTATTTTTTCTGGGTTTTTTCCCCAGGTCATTTCTATGCTCCAGAGCAGCCAGGTGAGCGTGTGCTTAGCCTGAACTCAGATCAATCTAAAAACACCATTCTGGTCTCGGGTGACACAACGGGCTCCCTTCAGATTTGGGACATTTCTTCCTATGCACTGGACATCCAACCTGAGGTGTGCTGGGAATAAGATTGCACCTGGTGTAAGGCACCTCATATCCCCATATACTTGACATATTCTCCTTTCATACAGGAAACTTTTGAACAGCCTCCACTGCTGCAGTCTTGGAAGGCTCACAAAAGGGCTTTGATATGTGTGGAAGTCCTTGAGGTGGTTGACAGACTGTTTGTCCTGACAGGATCAGTTGATAGTTCAGCAGGACTATGGACAGAGGATGGCAATCATGTGGGGCTTTTTGGGCAAAAGGTGATGTGGAATATCACTGACCCAGGAACTTATCATAGGTAGGTAAACTGGCTTGTGTCTTTTTTAACATCTCTCAGCACTTTACCTTAATTAATAATAAAAAAAAAACCACATAAAGAATTACAGAGGGCGTTTTTGGGTGATGGCTCTGGATCTGTTATTTGACTTATTTTGGCTTGCTTCCTCTGCATTATGCTTTGCAACCCACCTCCTCCATTTCATGCTATTCATGCTGTATCCAACTTAATCAATATCAGGTTAACCGTGCATTCCCATGCCCCTGCTCATTTCTGCATCTTTCCATGCTTGTCCATGATATGGTGGAAGGTCCCAGCAGAGGGCCGTACTTCCAGATATAAACAGCTATAGATGGAAATAACATTTTTATTGTGACTAAAGTGGTCCTGACAGAAATGTGTTTAATACACAGGGGCAAAAGGTCAGTAGAGAGAAAATAAAACTGAGCCAAAATGTCACTCCTTGTTCATTAGAGGCAATAAATGCTAAAAGTGACTGCACACATAATAATTTGAAGCACAATGTTAATATGCATGCCAAGTTTCAAGATGAAGCTTGCAAACATGGCAGTCTTTTGAGATTAGATCATTTAAGAGTATCAACAACTAGAAGAGTGGCAAATTAAAGTTGCCAGTATCAAACAGAAGAGAAGTCCAAATCAGTGATAATATCAACAGTGAAGGGTTTGTACCAAATCTAATATAGGTATGAAATGTAAGAAATGTACATCATGATTGAACATGTTCCCCCAAAATAAACTTCCCTCACTGTTCCACAAACATTTGAGTCTTTAATAAAAACTTCATTTTGGTTAAAGGTCGTAAACTCTGGCTTGGCCCACATCTTTGCTCTCTGTATTTCTGTCACATGCTGGGTAACATGGACCATGAAGGAGAGAGCTGTCAGGAATAATTTAATTTCAGGGGATGGAAAAAGCACAGTTAAAGTTAAAGACAGAGTCAGCAAATGCTTAGAAATATAAATAAATGTCTGCGTATATGAACCTCACTGAGGAGCAAAATCATGACAAAAGTATGGAGAGTGTATATTTAATGTCAGTGTGAGGAAGAGAGTGACAGAGCCAAAGTGTAAATAGAGTGCTGCAGGGATGATGTTTTTTTTTTCATTAGTCATTTTTTCATATAAAAAGGAGACTTTTCTAGCATTTTGAATTTGGAATAAACTTTATGTGAAGTTTGTGATATTTACAACAAGATCATCTCTATGAATTATCGCTAATATTAGGCTATAAATAAGCAGGCATATCTGGAGATAAAAAATCTTGGATGCACTAAAATTTGCAGTTACTACAATAGTAGAAACAAATAAGCTCACAGCCTTTTGGTTGTTTTTCACCTTTATACCATCCAAGGTGTGTGTGTGTGTGTGTGTGTGTGTGTGTGTGGGGGGGGGGGGGGGG
>VVHJ01024301.1:1680-12256 GCA_015107715.1 Tylochromis polylepis
GGGGGGGGTATGAATAATAAAAAAAAAAGAATGCTTGGACACTGCTAGCATAATGGACAGGTTTTTGACGGGGCTCCCACACAAATGCAAAGCAGAAGATGAAGCATCGCCAAATTTGCTTCCAAACCAACTTCCTTCCAAGCCAAAGACTAGAAAATATGATGAAGCATATCTTGCCTTTGGCTTCACCTGCACAACTGTGGTGCAAAGGTAGGTATCCCCAACAGAATTTGTTTCCCCTGCACCGGGAGCATGTGCTGGGCTGTCCAAATCACAGACAAACAGCATCCCACAGTTGTTTATGTTTTTAAGAGATTTAAAAATCTAATATGGCTTATGACAATGCAGTTTGAAAACGATCTTGTTTTAGTGTCGTAACTTATTGTGGCTTACTCGTTTACACTCTACTCCCTTGGTGGCAAATGCATACTAGTTAGCTCTGAAGTCAGATGTTGGAGTGGGTGTGATGTAACACCGAGTTGAGAGCGTTCCAGGGGTAAAGTCAAAAAAGCAAGGAAATGTATGTATTTAGCAAGTCACAAATGCATAAGATTAGTGGTGCACTTTTCAAGTATCCCAGTTTTACTCATGCTTACGTGCACTCCTGCCATCTTCTATTATTAAATGGGCATTGGTGCTGCTTTGACTTTCTAAGGTGGAAGTCCGGCTTGAGTGAGCGTTCCAGCTGAAAATTTCTAAAATTCTGTTTTTCAAATGGGATGCACCAATAGAGATCCCCTGCACCGTGACGTCAGTAAACAAATTTTTCTGATGACTTTACGGCATTCATTCTGTAAATTATAGTCATTATTAGAGTCATTAGAGAGTCATAGATTCACATAGATCCAATGCAGAAGTCTAAATCAGTCATCGGGCAGTATCTCTTGCTATTCTCTACACATCTTCCTACTGAACTCCTATTGGTATGTTTGTGAGTGTTTTCTGGAAATTCTTGGCTGTTGCTCGGTGAAATCTGATGGAGACAAAGAGGTCAAAAAGTGAGTATTGAACCAAACACCTCCATATGATTGGTTTGATCGTGAGGCAATTGACTTGGTTGCCCACTCGCCAGCTACTAGCTGAGTGCTAGTAAAACTTTGCAACGCAAACTGGAAACAGAGGATGTGTGCCTTGAAAAGGTCGAACTTTTACTCAGAAGGCAAATGGTCTCCATTTCTGGTTTGTCTTGAACTTTTCACAGTTTCACTACCAATTGAAGATTTGACTAGAGCCAGACTGATGTAGGATTTTTAAGACCAATACCAATATTTAGCGCTTTAAAAATCTGATATATCACTCTCTATTTTTTTCTTTGAGATAGAGAACACATATAGTTTCCTAACATTTGTTATGTCCTGTTGTTTATGAGTTTTTACCAATATAGTATGACAGTAAAAAATAATCTTGTTTTATTTTATTATTTATTTTAATATCAGCCAATTAACATCCACGATTGATATATTATCCCCTGCCAGTATATCAGGCATGTTCTATTGACAAGTGTTTGCTTATAAGTTGGTGTCTTCCATTCAAACTATGGGTTCCAACATTCTCCTAGCAAACAAAGCAAGACCAAGACGGTTTTTGCCAGCTGGTCGGGGAATACACTTCCATTCAAAATGGAAGACAAGAGTGGTTACAGATCATATCACTGGTGGTCAAAATCTCAATGCACACAGTGGGTATGTGTAATATCTTCAGTAATGACAAATCCACTGGTAATTAACATCACTCTGCATTTCTCCTCAGCCACATAAAATGCTTAGCCTCTTTTTTTAGCCTCTTTAAGTCAAGTGTTTTGATATCATTGCTTGCTGATTTGGTTCACTGCTCTGGTTTCTGATAGAAAGTTTAGAACCCAAATATTCAGATTTGGTCTTTAGCAAACCTGAACATTTGGGTTAGCAGTCCAAAATGCTAGAATGGACTACTGGATTTACTACAGTTGGCCATTGTTATTAGTCATCTATAAGAGTTAATAGCTTGTTTTTCTGCCCCCAGAGAGACAAAATTCAGTTGATAGTTGAAGAAAGAAAGTGATAGATTATATAGGCTATAGTTACTGTACAATAAGTTCTTTGAACCAGGTAATATCCTCTGAAATAACTTGATTTAAACATCTTAATCAAGTATGGTGCTATGCATCTTAGATTGTTGAACAAATAAAAAGTGACTACTTAGCCTGGCCATTGTGATCCTCTTGGTCAGATTTGTCTGTATTCCTTTATGATACTAAACAAAAATGCTGCTTTTTCAGAGTAACAAGCATAATAGCTTCTGGTGGCAGCAGATGGTGGAAGAAGTGACAGGCAATAAAAAAAAGGGGGGGGGGGGTGGAAAAATCACTTCCAACGTGTTTATTCTCCTTGGAGCAGGGGAGGGGGACAGGAAGCAATGAAGCTGGTGGGGAATGTGCTGCACGTTAACAAGAAAATGCAGATGAGTGATGCTGGGGAACTTTAAATGTTCCTCCTGCTGCTGGAGGCCAAGACCTGGTGAGCTGGGTTCCAGTGCTAATGAAACATATCCGTTATAATGTGCAAGCAAATGTCTAGAAGTTCATCTAAATGAGAAAAACAATTTAAAAGTCGAAAGCAAGTTTTTACATGAATTTCCGGTTAAAAATACAGCACAAATTGATTATAATAGGCAATAAACCCAATCCTTTTTTTTTTTTTTTGTATGTTTGAGATGGAAACAAACTGCAGGCAGGAGCCGTTCTGCTGCATGTTTCCAGCTGGTGGGACTAACAGATGGCATTAATGGGATTAAAATAATCGGATTTTTACAAGTGGCATATGTAATCTTAAACACCTACTGTAAAAACACGTAATCTGATTACAGACTCTTTGAAGAGTCTGTAATCAGAAAGCATTTAGATAAAATTAATGAGGCTAGTTTTTGTTATAGCATTACTGGAAATGTCTCCACTCTGTTCAGCTGTGAAGCAAAAGAAAGCCTTCTTTCTTTCCATGTTCAGTCGAGGTGTAGGACGCATTAGGAGGTCATACAGCACGGTGACGCCCCCAAGTGGAAATCAGCAGCATTACAGCATCAGTCCAAGATAAACAATAGTTCAGTTTCGCTTTCAAACCATCAGAAATGAAACCCAAGTTTTTCTCCTCCCTTGAAGTCACTGTGTTCAAGCTGCGATTTGGTCTCACAGGTGGAAGGAAACGCAGGCAGAGCTCGGAAACGATGGAGACAGAAATACTGAAAATAATCTGCGCCAATCAAGGAGCAGTCGACATTCATTATTTATTATATTATGTGTTTTTTGGTGACCAAACGAAGGAAAGAGATTTGGAAGAGATCATTTCTAACCAAGAGAAATTTGTTCGGTGGCGTCCAAACGGACAGGTCGTGGCCAGGACCCACCTGAGACTTTGCAGAGTCAAAGACTGCCCGGGGACATGCAGGGGTCTGCACCTGTGTAAAAACTTCCTCTTCAGCGGATTCTGTCAGTTCAGTCAGCTCAGGTAAATATACTAGATTTAAAGTAAATAATAGAGTTTATTAGAGTGTTATTATTTATGCACACTGTAAACATGTAAAGTCATCTGCCTGGGCTTCATTGGTTTCTGTCTCACTCAGTCGTTCTCTGGTGAATTTTGAATTCTTCTGTTTTTCACAGAGTTAATGTCAGAGATATAGTTGGCCATCTGACAGCTCAGGTGGAGGCAGGATTACAAATTCTTTCATCGTGTAAACCTGAAATCTGTGTAACAGCTGACCTGTATGCTGTGCAGAGAAACTCAAAACGTCATTCAGTGTAAGATCCAGGCTCATTAAAGTTACACAGTAAATTCGCTTAAATTCGCACATCCAAGTTGGTTCTTTTTTTTTCTGCATGCCCTGCAATGTTAGTTACTGATTTAAATCCGTATTCACCACTGTAAGAGTACGTTTTGACACTATGGGCTGAACCATTTTTTAACTGGGAGGGACACTATGCAATATATTCAGTTTTAGAATTTTTTTAATTCTCCTGCCTGTTCTGCCTTAACTAGCCACATATAATGTAATAACTCAAATAGCACGAATAGAAATGAAGTAACAAACAGATAAACCCTGAACAAGAGGAGCCTACAGAGAATTTATAGAGCTGATCTTAAAAAAGCAAAACCAAAAACAAGTTGCTCTCTGGTGGTCCCTTAGACATATTTTCTCTGACTTTTTTTTTATGTGCAGCTGCAACATCAGCTTAGCTTAGCAGTCAGAAAAAAGAGTGGAAGTGAAAAGAAAATGGCTAGGGTTGTCCAAAGAGAATCTTTCCAGCATTAGTAAAGCTTACAATTAATATTAAAAAGAGTTCTCGGTTTTTGAATCAAAAAATGTATTCATGAAAGACACTGTGTTGTTTTATGGTGTGTTGGGTTGAAATTTTGTCTCAATTTTAATTATTAAAGGGACTCTAGTTCTACCCAGCTATATATAAAAAGCTGGTACTGGATTAATCCAACTAAAACATATTTCCCAAAACTTAACTTTGACATTCATGTAATATTATTACCATGTGTTATCAGGCTGTCATTTAATTTTAACCCTTTGGTTTTAAAACACTAACAGCCTCAAACAGCTGACTTTGTACCAGACAGATAAGCTTTCAAAATCATCCCACAGTGAGAGGGATCGGCTAATTTAACTATATGACACTGTTTTGTTTTTGGTTTGGTTTGGGTTTTTTTCTTCTTAACTGA
This sequence comes from Tylochromis polylepis, assembly GCA_015107715.1. Taxonomy (NCBI): domain Eukaryota; kingdom Metazoa; phylum Chordata; class Actinopteri; order Cichliformes; family Cichlidae; genus Tylochromis; species Tylochromis polylepis. The sequence continues at coordinate 6,381 of VVHJ01024301.1, forward strand.
GCAAATGGATGTTAGCGCTCACAGTCATGAATAAGCTGTATGGATTTTGTTATAACAGGAGGGGCTGCAGCTTCTCCCATGAGCTGACCTCTGATCATAACCAAAGACTTCTGAGGGAGCATGAGCTGGAGAGCCTGAGCAGAGAAGAGCTGTGCACACTGCTGCTGCAGAGTGACCACACACTCCTTCCTGATGTACGTCTTACTACCATGTTTTTATAAGCACTCTTAAGTTGATTTCCAATCAATACTGGATCTGCTGATTAAGCAAGCCTTTCTTTAGACACATTTTCTTATTATGCTATCAAGCTCAACCTTCTACACTATTAAAAAGCTTGAGAGAGTTTTCCTGTTGCATACAAGTTAATAAGAAAATGATCACACATTGACCGATGACCTCAGTAAACATATTCTTAATAAGCTTAGGGTCTTGGGCACTAGTTTCATATTTTATTTATATAGCATTTTGTTAACTTTTTAATTTATTGTGCATTTATTGTACAGTAAAATAAGTGATAAAGCAAAGTATGATTTTGGGTTGTACCTACTCATATATGGGTGGTACATGTCCTCAGTTGCTCAGTCAGATCGACCTCTCGCTTATAGCTAGTTAAAATAAATAAAGGATATAACATTGGCTATATCCATTTTTATATACAGGCTATTCTTTTAATCCATCTTTTATATACAGTCTGTGATTGTAACCATCCTTTCCTTTCTTTTCTCTCTCTATCAGATATGTTACAACTACAACAACGGAGATGGAGAGTTTGGTAGGTGTAAGGATGGTGACGTTTGCAGGAGGCTCCACATCTGTGAGAACTACATCAGCCGTGAATGCAGCTGCTGGAAGAACCACAATTTTAATGCTCCACAGCCATTCAAAGCTTTGCAAGCTAGAGGCATACCTGACACACTCTTTCAGTCCTTGAAGGCTGTGTATGCAAATAAACAGGCTTTGAGGCTGGTTGGAATCAACAGGGAAGATAGAGTCCACAGAGGAAACTGCTCCAGTGGTGAAGTCTCTGCTAACGACAACAACACTGATGAAAGCAGTCTTGTTGGTAAGAGTAAAAAACGGCCACACCTTTGGGATAAAGGGAAAGACAGTAACCAGGGCAGCCGAGAAAACACCCGTTTCTCAAGTGACATTCATGCTGCAGTTGACAATGAAGCTGCAAAAGCCGACAAAGGGCACAACAAGAGACAGAGAACCATTAGAGGTAAATAATAGCAGCTGCAAACACTTCTGTGGGGAGATGAACTAAAACTGCTGTCTGAAAGAAGCATGTGAAATATTTCTTGTTTCTTTCAGATAAAACAGAGATATGCATGTACTTCATTAAAGGTCACTGCAAACATGAGGGTGAGAAACTCACGGTTATTAAGTTTTTTAAGTTTTACAGTAATTCTTTCTTGACTTTGATCAGCTGCCTTTATTCTTTTTTCTTAGATCGATGTTATAAAGCTCATGACAAGATGCCATACAGATGGCAGGTCCAAGATGGAGTCCAGTGGACTCCTTTGCCCGATAATGAGACAATTGAGAGAGACTACTGTTACCCCAGTAACTCTTACAGGTACTCACATGATTAAATTCAGTGGGATTGTACTTCTTCAGAGATTTATTTTACACAACCATCTCAATGTTTTTAGATAAAATGGAACTATTAAGCTTTTCTGCATTTTCTTTCATATATACAGTGATAAAATAACAAATGCTCATTTTAAACTTTGTCAAAGTTTAAAAAAATAATAATAATAATTGGAAACTCTAACATTATTATATCTTATAAAACAAAGAGCAAATATGAACTGAGACAAGAGTTTCTGTTACTACAGGAAAATCCTTTTATTTGGGTGTTTCAATACACATAGGTTTTGGTATAACTGAATATTTTCATGTTAATACTTTCTTGATTGGTTGTGTGCAGTAGTACCAGCCCAGCTGTGCACTTTGACACGATGACCTGTGGACCCAACAAAGTACGCCGACTCACGACAGAAAACTCACTGATTGAGCCGACCTTCATCCACACCACTGAGTGGCTTTGGTACTGGCAGGATGAGTTTGGGAGGTGGAACGTGTTTGCATCCGCTGTAAGTAACTACAGAGTTTTGCCAGAAATTTTAGCAGATTGCTAAAAATTAAACCCATAAGGACCGAGACCATTTTTTTTTTCAGGAACTTATGGGAGATGTCAATCATACAAAACGGACCACCTTTAACAGATTTCTGAGGCTTTTGAAAAAGAAAACTCCTCCCACTGTATCCGGCTGTTAAGTCATGACATATGAACCCTGCTTCCGGGTCCAACTTGTACTGTGTTCATTAAGGCTGTTGCCTTTTTAACGTGTTTTAATGCTTTGCATCTTGTTCTATTTAATCTGAACAAGCCCTTAAAAATAGTCAGTGATCACTGTTGACCTCTCTGCACTTTCATTAGCACTATTCATTTGCAGCATGTTTTAAAGCTCAGTTTTTAAAACCTTATGATGCAACTACAGCCCATTGCGCCACGGTTTGCCAGACACCAAATATTTGAATGGGTCAGGAAAGAGTCACTTTGAGGCTAAGAAAGATTAGAATGGGTAGATGAAGCTGAGGATCAGGAATTTTTCGTAGCGAGTAATCCAAATCATGCAGCAGTATATTAATGACTAACCTCATATTGTAGATGGATTATCTTAGGTGTTCTCCTGAGTGAAGTTTGGTCTGTTTACAACATCTTTTTCCTGCCATGCAATTGCATTTGTCTCTGGCTATCGGGGACTCTCATATTAACTTTTCTTGAGGGGAAAAAGTTAGCTTCACCATGCTAATGTGTTTATGTTATCCTAACCATAACTCTGTAGCTAGCCACCATGTAGCACAGCATTATATGCAAGCTAACCAAACTTCAGTAACTGTACAAACTTGCTGCTGTTTAGTTTTCTCTCTTCATTTATGTCTGAAGTGATAGCAGAGCTGTGCGTTTTAATTTTTCAGAAATCCCTCAGTCAGAAGATGGCGTATCATCTTCAGTGGGAAATTAGTGAGCTAACTCCCTACTAAATTCTAACTCTGTTAAACTTCATAAATCCTGTTTTCATGGATGTCTTGATGTTAAACATTCTACACCTGGTAGAGCAGCCACACTGATGATTTTTATAAAGATAAAAGAATTTATACAGTTTTTTACTCTCAGTGATGCCGCAATGTTTGTTTGAGTTTGGGAACTGAAGAGGAGTTTAGACCTGGAAACAGCTAATGATGTTAGACTTAAAAGGCACATTGTTACAAATGTGTCACATTGGGTGTTCACAATAAATTTATTCCTTATTTAGAAATCAATTAGCTAAACAGTTCTAATTTGCTTATTAACACAGAATCAACTTTTTATTTGCATTTCCACAACATATATGATGATCATAACTTTGCTGGTTTTGTTTAAAAAACAAGTTCTTTGACAGCAATGTTTTACATTAAATAAATGTGCATGCAGGAAAAAAAATCCTGCTTCATATATTTTCAACAACCTACTTCAGCCACAGAGAACTGAACATCAGAGAAAACGAGAAAAAAATGGTATTGCAAAAAATTGTGCAAAAAGAGACCAGTTACTCTTTGGCTTGGGCTAAACTCCTGAAACAGCCACACTGTCACACATTTGAATAATTTCATTAATTTTCATAACCACCAAAACAAAAAATAAATAAAAAGTTTTTTGTACCAGACTGTAAACTGAGTAAATTTGGGTCATTTTAATATGCGAGGTTATGAAGACTTACCTGCTTTTAAGGTAACTTCAAGTGGCCATTTAAGGAACTACAGTCGTTATTTGGTGCTTCAGCGATGGCTTAATTATTGACTCTTGATATGGCCAAATGTCTACTTCAAGAAGAGAAAGCATGGCTCCAAATGAATTCTAATGATGCTAATTTACTCCTGGATATGTAAATCAGTAGCTGTTTGCTAACACATTAGCCATATCAGCTTATTGTCTTTCATCAAACATCCACAGCCACTGCTGCTGCTTCTGCTGTAAGCCCCAATATATTGCAAGTGCAATAAATGGTGGCGGAATCCCTCTGTGAATATATACCCCGCTCCCGCTTCCAGGTGTGTCTAATCAAAATCAAGTGGAGGGCGGCGGAAGGAAGGGGCACCTCCCCGGAACACAGTAAACAATATATACAAAAAAAGAAAACATGCAAGCACTACAAAACAAACCCTCACAAAAATAAACAACAACACATGCAAAGAAAATTAGAAAAAGGAAAAAATCTCCCATCCCCAGATGACATATACAGCTCAGATCTGAGGAGAGATTAGCAGCTGTGGTGACTGTTTGATTTGCTATACTTGACTTCTTAACCTTGAATTGACCATGCTCATACTGGACTGCTGAGTTAAAAACCTCCAAAGCTCAAGTCTATTCACAGTTTATCTTTTGTCCTGTAGGTTTTAATTTTCAAAAAGAACATTACATAAAGTTCAGACTTTAAGAGCAGGGTGCAAGAATACAAAATATTTTATCACTGACTTTTTCAGAATGAAACTGGAATGTACATTATCGCTTATTTTCCAAATTAAAAACCTGTTGAGATTTTTTATTTAATTTAAATAAGCAGTCACTTAAGTTTGGTCTAGATTGAAGACGAAGAACCAGTTGTCTGCACTGTAGAGCTACTTTATCACATGACTTTCCAGTTTCCTACATAGAAAAGCTCTTCAACCTAATTTTTGACTTGCCATTAGTCTAAGGCTGGGGGTGGGTAACACATTCGTCTTGAGTATAAAAGATTTCCAGCTCAGTTGCAAGAGGAGACACAAACCCAGTGAGGGACAAGCTAGGCTACTCTACAGTCCTGGTGTATTAGGAAGGGCATCTGATGTAAAAACTGTGCTGAATCAAATATGCAGCTAAATTGCTATAGCAGCCCCTTATAATAAGTGTTTTCTGCTCGAGAAAAGTGAAGCGCTGGGTAGCGGCCGGTTGAAAAATTCGGAGATCTTAAAAGATTTAGAGACATTCATAGCCCACCTATCTGAGCCCGCTCGAGCTGACATTGTTGACCTGATAGAGAACAATTTATCACTTTTTTCTGATCATCCTCGCCAAACTGCAGTCCTGTACCATGACATTGACGTGGAAGGACATAAACCAATTAAGCAGCATGCCTATCGAGTGAACCCAGTGAAAAGAGCGATAATGCAGAAGGAAGTCAGCTATCTCTTAGAACATGGTTTAGCCATTCCGAGCGCCAGCGCATGGAGTTCACCGTGTGTGTTGGTACCAAAATCTGACAACACTCCTCGGTTTTGTAATGATTACAGAAAAGTTAACGCTGTTACCAAACCTGACTCATTTCCTCTTCCTAGAATGGAGGATTGTATTGATAGAGTGGGATCAGCATCTTTTCTAACCAAACTTGATCTGTTAAAAGGTTACTGGCAAGTTCCTTTAACTCCCAGAGCATCTGAAATATCTGCTTTTGTCACGCCTGATCATTTTCTCCAGTACACGGTTATGCCGTTTGGGTTGCGTAATGCACCCGCTACATTCCAGCGCCTTATGGCCAAAGTACTGGCCGGCGTGAATAACTGTGATGCATACTTGGATGACGTCATCATTTACTCATCCACCTGGTCTGACCATTTACAAACACTCTATCTCATTTTCAGCCGTTTTCAGGAAGCTTCGCTTACTGTAAACCTGGCCAAATGTGAATTGGGCAGAGCCACCATCACATACCTGGGAAAACAGGTGGGTCAGGGACAAGTACGTCCGGTGACAGCGAAAGTACAGGCTATCGTCGAGTTTCCGGTCCCACAAACGAGAAGGGCGCTGCGCCGATTTCTAGGAATGTGTGGTTATTACGGGGGGTTTTGTG
>VVHJ01024302.1:1620-14540 GCA_015107715.1 Tylochromis polylepis
CTGAGTGTGAACTATTTTTCATTCTGAAGTAGGGTATGGTAAAAAAAAAAAAAAAAAGTCTGAGAACCACTGACCTAGCTCAACTGAACAACTTCCCCCATATATCTATAGACCTTTGAAGAAGCTGTTTACAGCAGCATGTTTAGACTGTCTTGTGTTTGAATCCGGGTGAGGCCCCGGCATGTTCTTCCCATGCTCGAGTAGGTTTTTTCCAGGAGCTCTGGTTAATCCCACCATGTTGTAAGAGTATGCTAAGTTAATGCTGCCTATCTTAGCTCAGGACACTCTTGCAAGAGAGTTTCTTAACCTGTGGAGTTTCACTTCCAGATTGAAAAAAAAAAAGAGTTCACTTTCTAGAAAAGTCACATAGGTAGTGACAGTTAGTAAATTGTTCCAAAATATTAGCCTTTTGTAGTAATTCTGAGGCAGCTATAAGACAATTAAAATATATTCCATCATATTCATCAGTTCAGAAAGCCCAGACTACTCTGAAAAATGCAATGGAAATTACTGGTGTATTTTAAGCTATTTGAAACCTCAGAGAGGAAAATTAACAGAACAACAAAAAATGTTCTGGGACTGAAAAGGTTAACAGTAAAAAAGGAGACAAACCTCATGATTTCACTTCTGTTTTTAACTTGTGCTGTGGTTTTAAACCTGTGTTCATCCCCGGTATTGCCTTGAAGAAATAGTTTGACTTATCTACCTGTCATTATAAGGTTATAAAGCACGAAACCAGCAAAAACTTCAGGAAGTCACTGCATCCAGCCAAGAAATAATGGCATCAATAGAAACCAAGCTGCAACTTCCTTGCTATAAAATAAAGCCAACAAGAAGTGGCAAAAATTGCAGTTAATGGAGTTGCTACTTGAGTCTGTCTTCTAAGTTAAAATGCCCAACTTTCCATTAGAAATAAACGTGTTTATGGCTATTTTGCATGACAGGTCAGTAGCTGTCTGCTAGGCTTTACCTTCGCTAATTCAAGTTGCTGAATCAATGTTGATGCCTCCAAAAATTAGTCAAAATTTCTTGATAAATAACATGTTTTGCTGTGTGTTGGTATTTGAACTCACCTTATCCAGTACATTTTTGTTCCAGTTTCAGAGAGAGAAATTCTAGTATTTCATATGTGTCACTTAGTAGTAATTAGCAGGTATCTATGTCTATGCAATGCACCCATACAACCTATGGATACGCCTTCAAACCAAGATTTCTAGTTAAGCCTCAATTACACAGGTCTAGAGACTTGTTACCCAACCCCTGGCAACCTCTTGGTCTCTAGAGAAAAATGTGTAATTGGTGTAGCTGAAAACCTCTTTGTTATTTATTTATTTATTTTGCTAAAGGTTGCCTTGGTCACTGGTAGTTTCAGTTCAATTCAATTCATTTTAGCTGTATTTATATAGCACTGAATCACAACAACATATTGTAAGGTAAAGACCCTACAATGATACAATGATACAGAGAAAACCACAACAATCAGACAATCCCCTATGAGCAAGCACTCAGCGACAGTGGGAAGGAAGAACTCCCTTTAAACAGGAAGAAATCTCTGGCAGAAGCAGGCTCAATGACCACTATAGCCAATAAATAAAATTGAATTGAATTGAAATGTTCTCTGCTTCTGGTTTGCATCACACTTTTTACACTTTTACTACCGCTTAGCAGGTAGCTGGCAAGTGTTTGCAGACAACTGAGTGTCTTCCATGCAACCCGCTGGCTACCAAAGCGATCACAAAAAGGTTTTCACTGCACCACACACCTCTTTGTGATGAGTTTCACCTAGCGACAACCAGCAACCACTTACAACTGTGAAATTGCAACCAGTGGGGAATTTTGTTTTTTCCCTAGTGACTGGTGGTTACTGAACAGGCCTTGTCCAATAACTTAGCAATCGTCTAAATAATAATAACTGTCTAAGATTATGTCACTTATGGCTCCACAAAACCAATAGGTGGTGTCATAGTGGCTGTATCTTTTAAACAAACTTCATAACAGAACTAGTTAGAGTGAGCTAGTGAGAGTAACCTAACACGTCAGTTTTACATTTCAGTATTTGTACAAAATAAACTAAAAAGATGTTCGTGTAATTGGTGAAGTTCACAGATGTTGACAAGTCTATTAAAATTAGTATGGAAAGAGGTAAGCTAGTTTCTTCCCCATATTCGCATCGTTATGCTAAGCTATGCTACCCATTTATTTTTGTTGGAAGCCTAACCTTTATTATAGTTTCATTTCAGTTTCAGTTTGACAGTTTAACAATGTGTTGTTTTTGTTAATTTTTTTGTAAGTTTCAGTTTTAGCTGGGAATATTTTTTTAATATTTTACAAACAACAATTTCAGAGGAAAGTTCAGAGGAAACTGTGAGAAAGACTCACAGTTACCATCAAGTCCTAAGTTCAATAACACCCCCACCCCACCCCATGCTTACCATGTGAAAAATTTAACCCAACTAACAGAAAGTAAAATTCAATAATCTACCTCATAGTTTTATTTTTATTTTAGTTTCTTGTTTTGGTTTTAATTTAAGCTAATCAGAATAGCTTAAACTAATAGCTATATGTGCTTATGACTTGTGTTTTAACTTCAGTTATTTACTTGATTCCAAAGCAGGTCTTTTTCTCCCAGCAAGCAATTTCATCATTTCGACTCTCTCCAGACACCTGTGAAACAATTTGGGTTATCTGCCCTGACTTGAGACATGCAGACGAACAAGCAGACACACCACAGCATTCACACAGACAGACAAACATTAACCCACAGTCTGACCCTCCTCTGTTCCACCTAAGCATGCAGCAGGAAAGAAAAAAAAAAAAAGGTGAAGAATTAAAAACACATCCCAGTTCCCAGTTCCCGTAAAGCCGGGAGAAGGAGCAGTGAGTCACTGGAGCAGTTTGAAACTGGCCCCTTTTTTTTGTCTTTGAACATCTCCACAAGGAGCTTTCAACCTCCGTGGGTCGTCTCAGACGGATGTTGTTGATTTTGTCGCTCCTTCCATTGTTACGCCTCCTGCTATTTGTCCAGTCTGTACTAAAACAACTCATTTGCTGGCTGCGGTTCTTTACAGCTGAAAGTTATCGTCGCTATCATTCTGAACCTCAGTTCATCTGGAGGTCATATAGGTACCATATATTCTGGGAAGAGCTATTTAACTCTGAACAAGCTACACATTCATCACAGTTTAATATGTTTTTAATCTTTCAGAAGATTTAAACATCTAACACACACATACAACCACAAAATTACACACATAAGCACGCATGATGTAAACTCCCATCAAGGAAACCGCACGTTTAATCACAGCTGAGTGTTTGTAAGAGGCTACTGTTTCTTTTTCCCCCCATGATGATGCCAGGAAAAGATTTTTACAGTAAAGTCATACTACATTTGTGAGAATATACCCTCCCTTTTTCTCTCTTTTCATCTTTTACATCTATTCCCCCTGTTCCCCCAACAAAAAAGACCAAAAAAAAAAAAATGATTCTGGTTTTCCATTTGGTTCACAGGCATCATCCTGAGTCACAGACTGCGGGTCCCGCTACAATCACACACACATGCTGACAGCTTAATTGACTCCACTACGAAAGAGACCATGATATCTGTTCTCTACCAGCTCTCCTGCTGGTGGGACTGACTCAGACACTGAAGCTCAGGTGGACCAGCTCTCAGCCAAATCTGTTCGCTCTCAACAGGCGGCCTGATTAATGACCAATCACACGATTGAGACCAGCTGGATGAGGGCTTCTTGCTGTTGTTAAGTCATCGTCATGTCCATCCTGTTCTCCAAATTTTCAGACTTGCTATAATGACTTACTATCTCACATACTTGCTATCATTCTGAATTTAAAAGAGAATGAAAAAGTGGCATTCACATCAAGTTTTTTCTTTCCATAGGGCATAAATCTTTAAATGTTAGACAGTTGTTGTATAGAGGTATTGGCCTTTTTTCCAGTGTCAATCTAATACATTATACTTGTTCATGGACTGAGAGTTCACTTGTGATTTTGGACTATTGATATGATTTCTTACTTCTAAAGGGGAGTACTGTTATGCTTATTTATACCTCACTATTCTTAGTTTTGGAATCTACTAAACTGACTTTACATCATTTGTGATTCAAAAGAATTTCTATTCATCCTACTCAGTGTTGGTGCAGTTTTAGCTCCTTTTTCCTTTACTTTAAGAAAACTTTCTTCTGATTCGCTGCCCCTCACGAGCAGAAACTTTTAACACAAAGTGGGTGGAGTTTCTGTGCTCACACCCATGGCTTTGTGCATGAGATGACCATATTAGGAATATCTGCTCTCTATGACATTATGCAGAAAGAAGAATAGAAAACTATCTTAAGCTTGAACTTTTGGCTCATACGTCTTCATTTGATAACCTCATTTTCTGAACCTTTGTCCATGTTTGATATGAACACCACTGTGACATTATGATAGATGACTGTTTATGTATTAAATCACCTAAAGAAAACAAAAAACTTTAAAACGATGAACTTTAGTGTGAACTGTGTGTGGGAGAAACTTAAATCAGGCAGTAAAACTTCTTTGAAAGAATATAGATTTGAACAGATTCAGGACTGGATGCACTCACAGTCTTGAGTCATCCAAAGAGAGTGCTCAGGTCTGGGCAGCTCCACAGGACAAATAAACACACAAACACACCAATATATGGATGCTATTATGCACACATGTGCATACAAACATGTGCACTCTCCTCACTCTCACTAACCCACACTCGCACATAAACCCGTCTTCATTGCCCTGGCTGTGCACCCAGAGGGGCAGCAGTGACTCAGAGCGAGTCATATGCACACACACGCAGCACAAACTCTCACATACACGCAAACAAAATGCCAAACTGCTATAAACTTTATTGGTTGTGGTCCTCTGAGCTCCCGTAGATGTGAGCTGATTATGACGAGTGACGTTATATTTAGTCTGGGAGTTAAATAACCTGGACTCATATAAGTTGAAACAAAGAGTTTCCTAAACTCACTTTGAACAGAAAGGTGGAAGATCTGATGGCATGTGACTGTATGATGTGTCATCACATGTGTTCATTTCTACCTGTTTTTTTATGATTATAAATGCAGCAAAAATGAATAAACATCTTTAATATATATGTTCAGAAGCTATAAAAGTGTGAACACAAACATTTAAGTTATTTATCAGTAGTGAAGGATGGATTTGATGGCGGATTAAGGATTAGTCTTTAAAAATAGCTATTGTTGTCATGTCAGAATTAATCCATATTAGGTGGCACAGCCTTAAAAAATGCCAAAAGTGTTATACAAGATCTTGGAGCCACTCAGATTTTTATTTATGGGGATAATTATCAGATCAGCAACAATAAAATCCATGTCATGTGGAAAGTGACAGCTGGGCAGCCTTTCACTCAACAGTCAGATATGAAAATAAGATTTATGTTTGCCACCAGATCATCGTTGTTGTTGTATAAATGTAGGTTGTAGATGCCTTGAAGGGACAGAGGAGAAGGGATTTTGGCTGAGCTTTCCATCCTCCCCCCATCCTCATGTCGAACCATTAATCAGAGACAATATGAAGTCATCACTCCCTCATGGGATTTTACTGCCTGTAAAAATAAACCTTACATGGCTCATAAGCAGAGTTGCTAACACTGATCTCACGAACTAACAAGCTTTGGCAGCCTGTGGTGCATTCTTCTCTTTTCTTGGTGAAATATTCTGATTTTTATAAACTTTTTTCAACACACATTAGACTTGGATTGATCAGTAATGTTTCTGCTGAGAGTTCTGCTGAGCCAATAAGATGTTATGACTGAAAATAACAGTAATCGATCAAGGAGGAAAGACAGGTGAGAAGTAAGAGACCACCAGAACGAGAAGGAGAGAAGAAAGAAAGACTGAAGCATGAAGAGGAGAAAGAAAAGAAATGAAAAAGGAAAAGATCAGAGGACAGATGGATGTATGTTGTAACAGAATGGGGAGGTGAAAGAGGGTGGTTAGTTGGCATGGTGCGAGCAAATGTATGCGTCACTGAAGCTATTCCAAGATTTACTAATGTGTGTGCGCGCGCGCACGCACACACACACACACACACACACACAGAATAAGCTTTGGCTGTTTCCTTGACAACAGTATAGTATTTTCAGGGATCAGAGGTAGCAGCTGTGTGTGTGTGTGTGTGTGCGCACGCGCTCCATGCACCTCGTTAGTCAAGAGGGATGTGGCCGCAATTGCAAAACAAGGTCATGTATTCTGGTGAATTTGACTGTTTACATTACTAACAGAAGGACTACTTCTCTATCTTAAAGTCATTACAGGTGTAAAAGTTTGTCAAACACAAGTCGATAAATGTAAGAAAAGTGCAATGTATATGTGAAGGGCCTCAGACAACAGGTTTGAGTTTTTCTTTAGTAGCACAGACACCTAATCTTATAAGTCCGTTAAATGTCTTATGTCAGATGATCTAATTTCTCAGAAATTTAATGACATCATTTAGGCAATAAGAAAACAAAGTAATGACAACAAAGCTGGATAGATTCTACAGTATCAGGTTCTCTTGCTTAAATGACTGGTGGAGCTGATAAGAAAGATTTTCACACTTAAGTGACTCTACTGCATCTATGGCAACCTAATAATCACCCAGAAGAATCCTGCCATTATCCCCATGTTTGAATGTATTTATCAAGTTGCCTTTCTAAGAGGATGTTTCTAAAAAAAAATAGATGGTGGGTGACAGGTCTTCAGATAAAATGTTGATTCTAACAGACAATCATATACTCTCATGTGTCAAATATACACAGCGAGCAAATATGTAATAGCCCCCACCTACACTTCACTACAGGAAATTAAGCATTTCCTGCTGCTTTTACACAGGATGTGAGGTTAGTGCCTTACCGTGTTTCAGTCTCTTATGAATGAGAGCTACTCTCACTGTGTACCACAGTCTCACTCATAGTACTTTTGAAGTCCTATAATCAGTGGTAATCATATTTATATGAGGTCCTCGTTCCCACATGTTTGATGAATGAAGATCTGTGTCTTTTAAAATGCCACAATGGTATGAGTGTGAGAGATGGTAAATTAAAAACAAGATGCATGCTGAGAGAACCAACTGAGTAGTTTCAAAGACAGGAATGGTTTTTCAAAGGGTTTTTTTCTTGCAGGGCTGCAGTTGTTTTCTTGAAATAAACCTCAAATCCCTTCTTATGTGTAGTTCTTTTAGAGTAGAGTGTAAATGCAATTTACACTCTACTCTAAAAGAACACTAGGTCACCATGATTTAGTACTTTACTTCATCAAACTGTCTGTGAGAAGCATTGTCCTTCATTTAATAAAGTAAAAATCTGTAAAATAACACCTGAGATGGTGATCTCCATTTGACAAAGAGGTACTGCACGTTTGAAGTGTTCAGCCAGTTCGTTACTGATTATAATTAGCTAGATTAACGGGTGCTCATTGCAGCTTTGTTCATTAACACTTGTTATTGTGGGCAGCTAATTAACGTAGCTGGCTAATTAGCTGACCACATACAGAAGCAAACTAATCTTGTCTTTTAATTAACTGATTCACCACACGTTACAGTTTTAACACTCACCAGTTAAAATGTGTTTTTAAAGTTTGGCCTGCAAAGTGGAGTATACCTACATTATAATCCAACACAACACAGGTATATGAACACTGGTAGCTAGCTACACATTTCAACATTTTAACTCTTTTCTTTTACAATAGTGTTTCAGAAAAAAATGGGGTAAATTCCAGCTTCTTTATTTTCATTTATTCTCATGTAGTATGAACTGATTGCTGCTTTGTTTTTTCAATCTGGGGCAATCAGATTTAGCATCAGTCTCTCAGGTTTGGCCTAAAGGCCTATCAATGGTAATCCATCCGCTTGGCTACAGACTTAGCTTTTTGTCATGCAGACATCTTATAAAATAAGATTACTTTATTGTCTACCATAGAGAAGAAAATTATCTTGGATTAGGCAACTGCTGCATAACAAAACCAGACAATATCAAATGCTTAAAAAGGCACACTTAAGGAAGTAAGTAGCCTAGTAAAATTTATTTGGTTTATATAGATTAGGGCTATATATTTTTGCAGCCACAATAAACATATTTAAGTGCTTCTAGAGTTTTCGAGGGTAACAAATTTTAATTGTCAACTTGAGATTTCATTTTCAGTCAAGGTACAAAGTGCAGTAAATCGGCCTTTTAACAAAATAGATTTGTTTCAAATAAAAAGCATATTTTCAACAACCTTTGTACAAACTTAAAGGCTTGCTTCAAAAACTATAATGATCTCTGTGCCATGCTGGAGCAGAAGGCGGGGCGTCAGTTAGTAGAGTGTCTGCATTTGCACACTTGTATTCCTGTTTAGTTTGATAAAGTTAAGTAACAACATGACAAGAAGACTTAATCTCATCATTATTGCAGATGCACCTGTGCTGTAAACAAGGGTCAAGTGTTGCTCCTGGGCAGAATTTTAAGTACTATGCTTGTGCCAAGAATGTCTGCATTAAAAAAAACACCCAAAGGGCACACACCATGCTCAGCAAAGCACACATAATGTATGCATGCACACAAGAAGAAAGAGGAAGACGAACAGGTAGAAGTATGAATAGATAAGAAGAGAAGACAGACAGCAAGAAACAAAAGGAAACTGTTTTCCCAAGGAAAAACTCAAAGTCATTTTTTTTCACGCATTGCCCAATGGTTACTATCATACCCATCTGATTGATAACACCCTCCACCTCATTTCTGGGCATCAGGCTCCACCAGTAATACCAGACAGCTGGGAGGCAGAAAAAGCAAAAGTGCAGTTTAACCGTTTCACTGCCAGACAGAATTGAGCTGGCTGTGGTTATCTGACTAAAAGCTTTCTCTCTCAGTCTCTATATATTAGTAGTTTCATTCTAGTGAGTATTGATGAAAGTGTCCCTAGACCTCTCCCAGTCACGCCTGTCTCTACCACTACCTGACACACAGCTGAACACTATGAGGATGCATCTTTAAGCCTTGCGCCTCATCACTAACGGCCGGGTGTTTGCTCTATAATTTGCACCTTTCTGAAATGAATCCAAATGTTTTGATAAACTCAAGTATTCTTGAGACAAGCATATTCCCTTCACCTCTTGTGAAATGCTGATAAAGTGTTCACCACTTATGTATTTCAGTGCTTGTGCAGGAGGGTGTTTTTTATGACTACAAATGACTCTGCATTTCCCCCTTGCTCTATTTCTGTTTCCCTTTGCTCTCATGGGAGTCTAAGGGGGTAAATATGTAATGAAAAACAGATGAGGATAGAGAGTAGACAAATGAGTTTTGTTCACATTTACAAATAAATGTGAATAAAGAATAAGCAAATTGGTACATTAACTGGCATGTACATTGCACTTTCCTTGAAGCATTCTAACTCTTCAAACCACATTCAAACAGTCATACAGCTCTTATTTTACATGTACACCACATTAACTGTCACATTCACACTCATACACTGATCAATGCATCAGGTGCAATCTGAAGTTCAGTAATTTGCTCAAATGCACTTGGACCACTGACCCCTTTTTTCTTTTAATTTGTGGAGCAAACTGTGCTGATTAATTAAATTTCACGCTATCTGAATAAACAGGCTTGATTTCACAAAATCTTTGCTGTACTGAACACTTGTAGCCTGTGCACTGGCCATTGAAATCAGGAAATCATGCTATCAACACTGCTCACTTGTGCAATAGTTGTGCAAACTGGAATTATCACAGCAAACAGAGTTCTGGTTAATGATGAAGAGGTTTATGAAATCAAAGTTAAAGCAGACTTTCAGTAAGTTCTGCCTTTCTTACTTCTGTTTTAAAGCAAGTCTCTGGAACTTTGGCTAACAACCACAATCTGTGGTCAGAAGTGACATTTCTGAGGAATTCTGAGCTGTTAGAAAAGAGCAGATCAGCAAGACGGTGAACTTACTCAGTAACAGCAGTTCGACGGCAGAATCCCACTCACGGTTCACCATAAACTACTTGTCATAACAGAAAAAGTTGGTCTGTGAGGGTGATTTACTTGAAAAAAGAAAGATATGGCGGAGTTTGTTTTTTTTTATTTCTAGGATGAGCATGTTAATTAGAGCTAACTCACTCATTCATAATATGCAGAGGATTGTTTAAAAAGTAATCAGACCACAGAAAGGTAACCACAGTAGAATCCACAAAAACTGAAAACAGGTCAAACCAAAACACTTCACACCTATGTAGTTGCACATGTATTTTTTTGAGGTGACACAGCTGAAACAGTTTTACAAACCCACGACCTTGAAAACAAGTTTAAATTTATCATGTAAAGTTACATGCAATGCAGATTCAATCTACATTTGCTCAGTTTAACAAATCTGCTGTATAGGGATAAAAAGTTTTCATTCACATTAACACTTGTTCCCAATTGTAGACCGCTTCAGCACAATAAAGTTAGTGAAACTACTTTTTCTCTTCACCCTCTTTATCTTGACTCTATAAATGACAAAAGTTTCCTTATGTCTGTTTTGCAGGACTTGTTTCAGAACTGTAGTGCTTCAGAATCAGTGCAATGACTTGGCAGCTATTAACTGAAAAAAGACAACAAGATCACACTTGCTTTTCCCACTGATGGTATATTAACAGTTACTTTAAAAAAAATAGACTCTTATTATTATTATACAGACAGTTATTTGAAAAATGTTTGAACTTTTTCCCCCATAAAGACAACATGTGACCTCCTGTGTACCCTTGATGAAGAATTTTGACACCACAGTATATATATCATTAAAGACGTGGTTTGACAACCATTAGAATAGGTTCTGGGTTTTTCCAAGGGAAGCCCTAGTAAGCTATATAGGCAGAGACCACCGTCACTAACTTCTGATGCACACCCAGCCACTTTGCTCTGAAAGTAGGCCTGAAATATGACAGAAACTGCTCATTTCAGAAAAGAGAAACAAGATATTCAAGGGGGAAAGAGTTAGAGTCATGTTATCAATAGCAGCCTCCCCTGGAGAACAGTTCGCTCTGTCATATTGCAAAACCTGGTCAGAAATGGCTCAACAAGCCTAAGGAAGCTTCCACCTCCTCTGAACCTAAAAAAGCTTCTGCGGGATGTGCTGGAACAAACTCGATTCATGTAGGTCTGCAACCCACAGAACCCAAAGGATCAGTTGCACACATCATAAAACACCCACAGTGGACTCATACCCACGCCCTAAAAGGGTCAGGGCCATTTTAGTGGCATGGGGGCAATCCACAGAAGATTACGCAGGTGGGTTTAATGTTGTGGCTGGTCATTGTTCCTTGTTGCTGGGCAGAATTTTACAGGGGTACAAATATGTCTTATATTTGGTTAAATACTGGGTACTAAAATGGCTTTCCGATATGTGTCACATGATAATTAGCATATCTTTCCCTGCACACTGTGTGGCGGATCAAGGCAGCCACCTATACACCTTTACATATGTATTACACCACAAGATCTGTAGGCTGCAATATGATGGTGAGTAATTTATCAGGAAATTCTTTTTACATCAGAGAGCTGTCAGATAAAAGGCATCCCAGTACAAAAGGCTGACAGAATTATCACACACACACACACACACACACACACACACACACGCGCGCGCGCGCACACACACACGCACACACACACACACACACAGATTCACACTCACACACACAAACGTCAGTAAAAAGACTTGAAAACACCAGATCCAGTAAATGATGGAGCAGACTGGCAGGCTGCTCATTTAAAGACTGAAATGTCTCTTTTCACAGTTAGATTAGTTTACAGGTTGGCACAAATTATCGCGGAAGCCAGTTATAGCGCTGAGGGAAGGCATTCAGTGCATGTAGATATAAAAAGCAATCCCCTTTGACCGCCTTTGTACTCTGTCACTTGGCTTTCTTAGTATGAGAACAACTGTCCTTTGACAGGAAAGTTCCTGTCGGCGTGTGTGAGTGTGTGTGTATGTGTGTGTGCGTATGCACACATATATGCGACTGTGTGTGAAAACCCAAGCTGGTGAACCACTTCTGGTAAGTTAAATAGAAGTGGGCTTCACTTGCTGGTGTCATCGCTACATTGCTGTGAAACAGACAGTAAATAATGAGGTTGAGTGAAACGCTTCTGACTCCTGAATTCAGATGAAAGTTTGAGGGGCTTGAATGACTAATTAGGAGATTAACTTAACATGTATTATGACTGTAACCCCTCTCACTGTAAGAAATTTGAATACGAAAATAATATTATCTTAGTTTTGTGTTAAGTATTTGATATCGTTGGTTGGTACGCTGTAATGAAATTGTTTTAGAAATCAAAACAGTAACTTTAAAGTTGCACATGCTAATTTAAAAGTTTACCAACATTGATAATCTGATTTTTTTGAAGGTTTTAAAGTACAACCAAGTTTCTCAGAAGCAGTAATCTGGAACAGCGTGGCTATTAGGATTCAGCAATGTTATCAAAATGTACATTGCGCGTTGAGTACAGCATGATGAACTTGCTGTTCTGATGAATGAATCAATGGGTGGGGAACCACCGTTGAACCACTGAACCCACTGAACGTAAATTAGCAAATTGTCTAGATTCTATACATATATATATATAGCTCCTGTTTGCTGGTGCACAACACTCAGACTTTGATGATAATGGTGACAGCTACATTATTATATCATGCCATTCGTTTCTATTCACGTCTCTGCTTTTTCTTTTCCAGGAAGCAATGGAGTTAAGAAGTGCTGAGTTCAATGATCATCAGTGACAGTGAGAGCATCAAAAATGCGCCTACACAGTTTCACCAAGACTCGCAACATTGATCTCTAGTAAACACGCAATTAGACACACTGTCCTTCCCCTTTGTGTGTCTCTTTGGTAAACATTTCTCATAATGAAGGTGCTCTCGGTTGCATGGCAGTTAACC
>VVHJ01024306.1:1342-21906 GCA_015107715.1 Tylochromis polylepis
CTCAAAATACAAAATGTTTTAAAAAAAAAAAAAAAAAAAAAATCATGGTCTTTACCCTTTTCTTTTTTTTCC
Source organism: Tylochromis polylepis (assembly GCA_015107715.1). NCBI lineage: Eukaryota > Metazoa > Chordata > Actinopteri > Cichliformes > Cichlidae > Tylochromis > Tylochromis polylepis. Next base: position 1,415 of record VVHJ01024306.1, read on the forward strand.
ACACTCGTCTTCTAGTGTTTTAAGATTTTGCATCCAAATGCAGAACACTGAAAACATCAGGATGTGCAAAAAAATAGAAACTATTATTATTTACAAAAAAAAGGAGAAAACAAGATCCTGAAAAAAAAAATAGATGAGCCCAAAAGATCCAAATAATATATATTTAAAAAAAAAAAAAGACTGAATAAAGCTGGAGAACTGATATATAAACATGTGGGGACCAGGTGAGAATCAAAGGGGACACAGGACTATAAACACCTAAAGATTAAAAAAAGATAAAGGTGTTAGCAACAGATAAATACAGAAAGTATTTCATATAATACATATATGAAAGAAACCTTCAAAAATGAACAACAGATCAAAACTTCTAAACAAAAATATTAACATTTCCTCACTATCTGAGAAGCTCATTACTTTGTAGGTATAGAGCGGAACAAGAAATCTAAACCAGGTAGTTCCACATTGATTAATCATAAAATGTGATTTAAGTCACATTTGCAGACAAACACAACCTGGCTAAACTAATAAGATGCCAAGGTTGCAGTTTTCATGTCCTTATCAGTTATCACTCACGGTCGATACTTGAAAAAAAAGTTAATTTCTGACCTTAGCAACTCACAGAACCTTCTTTAGTAGTATCAAACACTATCAAACCTTCATTTTAGATGCATGTGACTTTGTCCTGAGAAGTAATTTTGTATTATTCCTCAATAAAACATTGTTATTGTGCTTGTCACTGCTTTGCAGCATGTTATCTTGGATATCTAAGATAAGAGACAGACCAACGCATACAAAATTACAAAATTTTCTGGAAAATAGCATACCTGGGCGATTATGAGTTGGAGATACTTTAGTTTGAAAGACAATCTAAAGTATGACTTTCCCTGGTGAGCACTGTTATTCCTTGATTTTTCCCAACTGCAAAAAAAATAAAATAAAAATTATAAATCGCAATAGCATGCTAGCCTTCGAAGGTGTAGTGGTTAACACATTTACTTGGCAAGCAAGAGGCTGTTTATTCAACTCCAGCCAAAGAAATAAATCCCTTTTGAGGTGCATCAGGAAAGGCATCTGGTGTAAAACCCTGCCAAATCAAACATGTGGAGCTATCCACTGTGGCAAGAGAGCAGCCAAAAGTACCAATGCTATAGCAATATAATCCTTATGAAGGACAGCTATACTTTTTGATTTCACCTAACCTGAGTTGCCACTACTTCCCTTGAAGTAGTTAGAGTTAACGATCTGATGAACGTAGAAGGACCAAATCATCAGCAAAAAGCATATGTTATAGGATATCCATGTGGTCTTTTGCAAACTTGAGTTATGCTTTAGTATTTTTATTTCCTTAATACCATTCATATTTTGTGTTTTTCTTGTAGTTGATATAGAAAGACATCCATCCATTTTATTAACTGCTTATCCCCTTTTAGGGTCAGGGGAGCCAAACCCAGATATCATGGGGGAAAGAAGCATGGCCCACCCCTCTTGACAGACACATTCATACCTGAGGCCAATTTAGAATGTGGGAGGAAGCTGAAGTACCTGTAGAAAACCCAAACCGGTGCAGGCAGAACACAGAAACTCTACACAGAAAGGCCACAGTCAGCAAGTGGATTCAAATCCAGGACCTCCTTCCTGTGAGGTGACAATGCTTTTAGAGCCTTTTTTTCAGTTGTGTACATCTTGATAACACTTCTTGTAAGATGATTTGAAAGGTGCTGTGTTGAAGGTATGGTTCAAGGCATGATCATGGTTGTATGCGTCGATTTAAAGGGTGGGTCACTTCTGAAACTCTTTAGCAGAGGTTCACTCACTTACGTCCAATTTTCTCCACAACCATTTCCTCAGTATATTCAATAAGGAAATATAAAAAAAATATTGGTGTGTTTTTTTAATTCAGTCAGATTGTGTCTGTATGATAATTCCTAATATTTTACAGTTTCATTTTCATGAAATGCAGCAAATCAACAATAAGTAGTTTTTATTACAGCAGTGTGATGTTCAGCTTTCAGCTGTGGGTTTAACAGGTCATTGCTAAAACAAATCAAAATATATCAGGAAGTCATGGCATGAATTTGAAAATACAGTTGCAATTAACATTTACATGATTTGCGCCACTTTGTTTATTGCAATTAATTATGGGATGGCATTTTCTCCTGTCCTTTCATGAAGGATTGTCCCAATGGAATCTAAAATGCTAAGGGAGGCAATAAAGGAAGCATTGAAGCACTTTTCCTTAGTATTTGGAGAACTGGAAGAGCTGTTATTATGGCCGCCACGCAGATACTTTTGGGTCACCTCTCCCAGTTAGGAACCTTCCTAAGCAAAATGAAGCATTATAAAGCATTCACTGTGTGAACGAGCTGCCGGATCCCCACCCACAGAAAGTCCAGCATAGAAGCAGTATGTCTATGACATCAAAATGAGTCTATTTTGATTCTTTTAACTGAAACAAAAAAAACAAACAGACGAAGCTCCTCTCTTGTTCATAACCTATTATGAACAGCAAAGATCCTCCCACCTGTTAACATGCTACCTGGCCAGTTTTGATTACGAGCATGTCATGTTTGGTGTTGTAACTCAATAAATGTGCAATAGTGTAAGAAACAGTTTATGTTTAAAAAATGATTGTGTGCCTTGATGTTTGCCTGTTGAACAGAGTAAAGTTTGGATTATTAATTATTGTTTTATAATAATTTATTATTGAGAAGGGTGCATAGGCATCTCAGTATGCCCTTTAATGTCCCTGGTAATACTGGAAAACCCCAGCTGGCATCATATCTGTTTACTGGTATGGTAGTATTTGAAAAATCCATACCATGCATTAAATTATTACCAATATACTGCCCCAACATTAATAAAACCTAAAATTCTTTTCCATTTTTTATCCAATGTTTATTTCCTGAATTGAACCTTGCACAGTTGAGCTGCTCTGACATATCTACTGTAGACCCAGCCTGGGTAATTATGAGCTACAAAGCTCACTGCCCTTGTCAAGATCTCACTACCCTTTCCAAGCTAGCTCAGTGTATGAGAGGAGGGGGCACATTCTGCTGTCTGGTTACCCCCAACACACACACAAACACACCTGGACCATGGCTGTTTACCTGCCAGGTTAAAGGGCTGAAGTCAGTGACAGAAGGAGATTTAATAAGGAAGCAAGGAGTTAGAAGGGGGTGAATATGCAGCAACAGTAGAATATGAGGTAGAGGGGCAAAGAGGAAGGAGGGTGGAAAGAGAATGACAGTACAAAACAGAGGGAGGGGGTGAATGGGGGTCACAGAGTGATGAGGGGGTTAAATGCCACAAATGCCATGTCTCAAGGCCTCATAAAGACAAGCTCTGCATTGCTCTCAAGGTCAGGGCATGCACACATGCACCTGTCCGATGTTAGTGGTGGTTTTGTGGGTGGGTGGCTGGGAGAGCATGTGTGAGTGCTCCAGTATAAAATACACACAGTCTTGCTTCTTAGAGCCTACTGTGGAGGACAAATGACCTTGCAAAAATAAATTCTGCACCACATTTAAATTGGGGGTTCAAAGAATCTGATGTTTCTGAACTTGTGTGCAACAAATGACAAATGGAATATTTCTTGATTTGGTGGGACAAAGAGAACTAAATGAACTATGCAAGAGACTAATCACTGAGAAGGATCTGATATACTGTAAGCTTTAAAAAATGCTTACATACTTGAGAACTGTATTGTACAATATTGTATTGTATAAAAAGCAATTAATTTTGGAACTTAGTTTGGTAGGGTAGCATTTGTGTGCTCAAGAAAACCTTATGGTCATTTATTAATATGGGATGGACAAAAAAAAAGAAAGAAAAAGACACTTTACGATACAAAGAGTATGTTAGAACACACAATACTACAATTTCCTAAAAAATTCATGCCAGTATGAAGGAATGATAAAGGGACCACAAAAAAATATGAGTCAGCACAAACTTTTTCTGCTTTTTTCCTCAGTGGTATGACCTTTGCTGATTTCCATGCTAAAGAAGAAACACTTTATTCCAAAAGATCCCACATTATTTTGTTAAAAATTAGTCACTTGTGTTAAAAACCAACTGGTGTGTGACTTAGCTTTCTTTTGATTATCTTATAATGGGAAGTCTATTAGCAGCTATTTTATTTTCCTGGCATTTTTAATCTTGTTAAGGCCCCTGTCACACAGCGTATTACTAGTGACTAGTGATTTTAACCCTAACCCTAGCCCCTAACCTTACAATATAAAGCGCCTTGAGGCGACTGTTGTTGTGATTTGGCGCTGTATAAATAAAATTGGATTGAACTGAATTGAATAGTGACCACATGGAAAATCTCCTTTTGAGTTGGCAATTGGTTGCTGGAGGCTGCTGGTTGTTGCTAGGTAAAAACTGACTGCAAAGGGGATGCACCAGAAATGTCATCAAAAATCTGGATGATAGCAGATTACAATCATAACAGACCTTTGAAACCTGTGATAAGACTCAAGTTTTACTTTGAAGTGCAGCACCACATACATACATCTTCACGACTAAGTTTGCCTAACAAGTACGAGTAACCAACCGTACCCAACCAGTTACCAACTGCTTGGGAAATACATTGTTTTTTTTGTTGTTTTTTTGCGACAGGAGGTTGATGACAAATCTCTGGGCCTGTGTAGCTGAAGCCTACTTGAGACTGAAAGATGTATTTTATCTGTTCTTTCTAAAAAATTTTAACTACTACTTACTAATCTTACTATTCTTAACTACAGAATACCTCCCAGTTATCCATACTCTTAGTTTTTCATGCAATTCATTTTGCTAAATCCCTATTAATTAAGCTAAGATAACATATACTTTATTAAATGTCAGTCAACTGTCCAATTACATTTTAGCCAACTTAAAAAAACAGATTAGGTATAAAAATGACTGAGACTGATAAACAGTTCATAGTTCACAGGTCGTGATCTTCTGTCTAACAGGGGAGACAGGCAGTTAATTAAACCAGAGACAATCTTTCCCCAAAATGCTTACAATCAAACAGGCATGTAAACTTGACATACACTTGTGCGCGCGCGCGTGTGTGTGTGTGTGTGTGTGCATGTGTGTTTGCACGCTAATTTATCTGCACAGATCTATGCCCAAAAACAGCAACAAAGCGAGACACTGAAAATAAAATGGATACAAGTCTTATCCTTTGATCACTTCCAATATCCAGTAACTTTGCCACCTTAAACATTATTGTCCAATGAACTTAACAGGCAGAGGCAGCTTTTAACGAATTACAGGGTAGCATTACCATTAGGCAGAATTGCATGTTATATGAGACAACCAATTAAAATCACTTATGGGCAGGGTAATAGCCACTGATTTAGGCCTGAAAAAACGGCTTTGGTAGGATTATCCCTAGCGTAACCTGATCTCATTCTCTTCTTTTCAAACTCACATACACATCCAGGAGTTGACACTACATGTGTTGTAAAACCTTATACTCACAAAAGCATTCGCGCGAACACACACACACAACAGACACTAGACAGATGACAAGGCAACTGGGCCTTAGGCTGCATAAATGTACGTGCCGTTATCATTCCCAGACAGACAACAATGAAGTGCATTCAAAACTGCAGACTACGGACATTGAATATTGTTTACTAAGACACACATGCAAGCATAAAACATTTTTATTTGAGTTACTATAATCAGGAGTCAAATAAACGTACAGACTACCAATCCTTAGTTTTCAGTCATGTGACTGACTCACTAACCTGGCGGGCAAAATATTATATTATAATATAACCCTGTGCACTGGCATTTTTTAAACAGGACAAATGCCAATTCTGAGCAAATGCAAGGTTAAGTATTAATACAGTTGAGATCACTGTTTACTTATATATAATTGAGGCAATAAAGCCATGAAATGACATAATTATGAACTGCACTATCCAGAAGAACTAAAACAGTCACTTTTTTAATCACTGTTTTTTTCTCTCTCCTTCCTATGGTCTGTACAGTAACCACTGAACATCTCCTCACCACTTATGCACACTAGCCAAACCCAGCATGTAGCATGTTACAGAGCCCAGAGTCTGGTAATGAACTAATGGCTAATGCTCTACAGCCATTTGACTGACATGACAAATCCACAAGCTCTGTTTGCCTTTCACCTACTTGTGGCTCCTCTGTACTGCCAAAAGCCCCATTAATTCTCCCCATGGAGATTTTTTAAGGCATCCACAGAAAACCATTGAAACGCAACCTAAAACCACAAATGGGAATGCCAGTGTGAGCTAAGTTTAAACTGGCACAGTGGAGTGTATTTTCCTGCACCTCGGAACCACTGAAGCTGACCTCGACATGCAGACAGACAGTTTAAGGGATGTGTTTGCTGGTGTGCCTTGGCTAGATATGTCTAGTAGATCACCAACTCTAACAAAATGTAGAATTGTCAGGTTGTTGTGGTGGGACTATGTGGTGAGACTGACCCTTACTTTCCCTCCACTTCTAGCAACCACAAGTGCATCTTTCCAGGGGTCAAGACAGGAAAAGAAATCTGTTTAAGAGGAGAAAAAAAAAAATCAATCCAAGACCCTGCAAAATTCCCATGTCCGAGGACAAATTGTTTGACTCAAATATGGCTTGGATGAATAATCTTCGGAAAGTAAGAAAAAACAGAATTAGTCGACAAAAGAAGAGATCAGTGGTTGTACATGGAAGAGATAAAAATAAAAGCAGTTGAGTGGCACTAAGCCTTTAAATTTTTCTGGTTTTGAAATAGCATTTTTGGCAGTGGTTTGAATTCATCAGTCTAAGACAAAATCATACAGCCTGCCAAAATGTATGACACAGTCGCTCTCTATGAGAACATTAGTCCAGCAATTTGAAACCTTGCACTCACAAATCACCGTACAAAGCACAAGAGGGAACAAAGCAAAACTGACCTTTCAAATGATTAAGCTGAAACATTATCATCATGTTCCTTTTTTTTTCCCTTTCCCTAGATCAGAACAACTGGTTCACCAGTTGAGAGCTGGCAAGGGCAGAGCCCATCTATGATTTCAATTCAGAGCTGCTGGACTGAGGGGCCAAGCTGGCCGGTGCCCATCTGGAGCAGGCCAAGTGTCTGATCCACTCAAGCTCAATGCACAGTGGTGATTACTGCGATGGTGCAGTGGTGGTCATGGTGGTGTGTTATAAATATAAGCCCTAGTCTGATCCTGCTTGTTCATAAACAGAGGTTTGGAGCTGCTGTGGGAACTGAGCACAAAGGCCTGTGGGCCTCTGAGGGCAACTGAGCTCCACAGCCACTATACTACCTCAGGTTTGTCTAGCCAGCTGGTGTTGTCTCACCAGCTGAGGACAGCTGGGCAGCAAATGAGGGGACTTAACAACAGAGAAAAAGAAAGGTTGGCACAGGAGCGATGGTAGCACAAATATGATGGTAGGAGTATGGGAGCAAAGTGAGGCCAGAGGACACAGCTCTGAATTACCTGGGAGATCCCACTGCATTATGTAAAACTAAACACATCTTATGGATTATTTCTCATAGGCTTACTTACTTGAGACTCAATAAGATTATTAAGAAGCATTATAAGATGATTTAGATCATTTGAACTTTTTTTTTTTTAACCCAGCATGAAAATAGCACAGACTAGCCAGTGCAATTTGAGTATGATGAGAGTCCTTATGTTAAACACACAATCTCTCTCAAATTTGCTATTATTAGCATAGACGGAGCCGAGTGGGGGCACTTTCTAGTGAAGTATTTCTATTGTGCTGCCTACTAGTCAACGCCTGGGCCAACTCACTACCAACAACTCCCTATCCTTTTCAACCCCTGCCTGCCAGGAGTCACATGACCAAAAATGCCCAGTCCATGCACAATCCTATATTAGCATTAGCATCAAGGGTTAAGCCGCTAATGCTGCCAGCTGTGCATAGCTGCCCTCTGCACACCAATCCTCTTTGAACAATAAAACAGCATGGGGGAACAACAGTTGGAGTGGGGCAGTAGCCCCTAGGGGGTACGTTTGGTTGTAGTGCCATCTTGCGCCAATAGCTAAGCTAATGTTAGAGTAGCCTTTTATGTCATTTAAGCATAAAATAATCAATAAAATTATAAAAGTTAAAAAGTTATAATTAAAAACAAATAAACAATGGCTGTTTAACCAGCTAATGACTTCAAAGATTATCCACTACAAAAATCAACAAAGTATTTACCCAAGTACAAATGTCGTAATTCCATAAATGCTTAGATTATCTGCTATTTGTTACACATTTTAACTGCTGGTATCAAATTGTACTATGATATTTATTCACATTTAATTCTTGTAGTGCCAGTGCATAGCTTCACTAAAGCGTGTCAAGACAGTAAATTGGCGTAGAGCACACGAGAGAAGGGCATGGCTGAGCTGGCGACACTCCTTTCTCAGTTAAGCTGATAATTGCCCTTATTGATGTATAAAAGATATCCCACAGAGCCTTGTGAAACACCATTAGCAGGCAGTGGCTGAATTGTTCATGAGCTGCCTCCAAATGAGGAAGAAGGGGAAAAAAAAAAAAAGAAAAACTGTGAAGATTAATAAGACTTCCCCTGAAGTGCAATAATAATATGATATATGTGTGTGTGGTCTTATGTGTGAATGTGTATTTTCAGCCCAGCCTCTGAAGAGTTTCCATTACTAAAGACATTACTTGGAGAAACTAATCTATTTTTAAATCTCAAACTGAGGGGAAAATATGTAATGTCGTTTAGCCTACAGGAAGAGTGATGGTCATTATCATAAGGGCCCTCCTCATTTCAAATGAAGTTTCTAAATTCTAAATGTTAACATGCAAAATGCCCCCAGAGCCCCATAAAAAATTACACTAACAGAAATTGTATAGAACTTAGTTGCTGTGTGAAACCAAATTTGCTATGCCTACAAATATATAGCACAGAAGAAACACTCAGAGAGTACAAACCTCTGCTAAGGCAGCTCACTCTGTGGGCAGTATTTATTTTTAAGGGAATAGTACTGCAGCCCTATTTTGTACATATTGATCTTGTTTTCTTTGTTGCCTTTAAACATACTTTAAGAAATTTGCAATGCAGTAAAAATGAGATAAGGCTAGCATGTCAGGTGTTTACTTTGATTACACAAACATTATGTAGGAGTCGGTAATGTATAATAGGGAACTGATTTTTAAATATATGCAAATAAATAGCTTGGGCTTATTATGTAATATTATACTACAGGTCCAAAATAAAGTGGTATTTAGAATTCCCATACATTATTGCCTATATGCCATCAGGTTTTCAATACAAAAAGTGGCCATAAGAAACAGAGTTTTAAATATCTCTATATTGCATTATTATCACTTTGACATTCAAATCAATCTATTGACCTTCTAGGAAAGGTCGGACATGATATTTAAATTCTTTATATGGTACTTTCTATATGTTGACAATGCACACCGCACTTGTAAGAAATCATAGTTTCTAAGCTATAAGTTTTGTCAATAAATCATCAAGTTAAATGTTAAGACCTTGGTGGATGTAAGCAATATTTTAATGGATTGTTAACATGACCCCAGTCTACACCCCTACAAAGTTTTATCAAAATTAATTCAAAACTTTTCAAGGTATCATGTTTCAAGACAGAAAGAATAAGACGCACACACACACAAATGCTATGAAAACTATAACCTCCTTGGCGGATGTAATGCTATGAAAGTCACACCTAATAAGATGGATCGTTGCCTCTCCAGGCTCCTGATGCCCATTAGAGGTCTAAACTCTGCTGACAAAACTAGCTGCCACTAAGGAAAATAAGTGCTGTATAATGATTACCACAAAGGGGGCTATGAAAGGTAGTGTAGTGTGCAGAAACTTTGTGTAACTTTATTAACAAACTCAATAATATTAGAAACAATATTTCAGTGTATTATAAATAAATGGACAGTAGCAACATTTGGAAAAAGCTTAATTATGAACTTGCATGTGATGAAGAGTTCTGCCAGTTAAAACACCCTATATATTATATCGAAACTGGATAAACCTTCACTTCTGCTTCACATGTTTTTGAGCAAGAGCTCAAAAAAGAATGTTGAAGGAACCCATTACACATATTCATGGGCTTAAAAAAAGGACATTTGTGAAATATTAAACAGAGCATTGCACACTGTATCTAACAATTTCTGAAGTTTCTGTATATGTATTCAAATCCAAACCTCCTAATTATTCAGAAAGGGAAGCCACGGAAATTCTGACGGGGCTTATCAATGAGAAATGACATCTTGTTAAGTTAGGAATTCTCTTTGTGTTAGCAAGGCTTCTCCAGTTAATCTGGCACCTTTCTTGGTCTGCATCAAGGTAATTGGAATACACAGTGAAAATGCCTGCAGTATTGAGCCAGCAAAAGAACAATGAAAGAAATAGATATCACAACAGGCACGAGCTTTCTAATCAATTCTTTAAATTACTGTTCAAAAGTAGGTTTGTACTTTTTTAATGAGGATATGGGGGCTGGATTTTTCTGGCTCCACTAACACAGCAGATTACAGCACCAATTAAGTAAACTTTCACATAGAGATCAAGTACAGTTATCTCTTTGTTGTGAAAACATTGTTTGTTGTTGGTTTTCCAGACCAAATTAAAAAATAAAATAATATTAAAATCAAATCAAATCAAATAGAACACTAATTATTGGTTGCTGTATGTCATTCAATTTTCTTTTAAGAAATGGGGATTTAAAAAAAAGCAAAAACAAAAAATAAGTGGGTACTATGTAGTATATTTCTAAATAAGACAAACTGAAAAACAATAATGATGTTTCCCGTAATTTTAATTTTGTCCAACAAAAACATAAAATGACACAAGGGTCCACAGTCCAAATTCGAATATGATATTTAATTTGTTCAGTTTGAATGACAAGGAAGCTATAGACTTTTTTTCTATATTCATGTATTTTGGTAAACATCAGCGTTGAATGTTGAAAGTCTCCTTGGTGAGAATTTCATTGACACTTTGAGGCAAGTATTCCAATCTGTGCTCCATCAGTCTATCAAAGGTTCAGGTTTATATCTCAGAATTATGAGAAAACTATATCACTGTCAGGATGAGGGGTAGAAGAGTCCATCTGGATCTTCTAATTCCAACTACTTTATTTCAATAAATACAGGAAAGGCTAATATTTCAAGAATACAAAAAAATATTTTCCAAAATGTTCATTGTTAATATGAGGCTCATGTCCAACAACAGTCCAAACCATAACCATGTGGACATTACCCCTCCCCTAAGACTTTTAATGTGACATTTTCAAATGCTTTTTCTTCACTGATTAAAAATGTAATAAATTAATCAATAACTATCCATCCATTCTCTACCGCTTATCCTTTTCAGGGTCGCTGGAGCCTATCCCAGCTGTCTTAGGGCAAGAGCAGGGTACACCCTGGACAGGTTGCCAGTCTGTCACAGGGCTAACACATACAGACAAACAACCATTCGCACCCGCACTCACACCTATTGGCAATTTAGAGTTTCCAATTAACCTATCCCCACTAACTACATGTCTTTGGATTGTGGGAGGAAGCCTGAGTACCCAGAGTGAACCCACACAAACACTTGGAGAACATGCAAACTCCACACAGAAAGACCCCAGCCTGATGGTGGAATTGAACTCAGGACCTTCTTGCTGTGAGGCAACAGTGCTAACCACAGAGCCACCGTGGTTAGCACTGTTGTAGTTAATAACTATAACTTTTGAAATTATTATTGTCTAAGCTTTCATTTAGTGTATTTCCTACAAGCCTCCCAAGCGAAGCACACAAATACATCACCTCAACTGAGGGAGGTTAAATATAAAAATCAAATGTGGTCAGTCGCCTATTGTTTTTTTGTTGTTGTTTGTTTTGTTTTGTTTTTCATTTTCATACTTTTTATTCTGGAATGACAAACAAATGTATTTGTTTTCAATAAAGAAAATACTTTCTTTTCTTTTGCTTTTTTAAATAAATATCACTTTTTAAAAGATGCAGTGACTAAAACATAGAAAGACCCAAGTATATAATAAGCAAAAACTGAAAAACTGTAGCAGACCACAAAAGTGAGACACTGAACTATAGCATCTTAAAGTTGGCTTGAGCATATGAGTTAAAGTGGTTTCTTTTCATTTGTGTGTGTGTATGCTGAGATGCTGTGTATGTGTGCTCATTTAACTAACTGTGAGAAATGTGTGTTCTGATCTAGTCATCAAAACCCTAGTGCCCTGGCATTAAGCAGAAGGAGGGGTGAAAGGTCAGGTCAGGGGCAGTCACGACCTTTCCGTCTCCCCGCCACAGTGTCATCCTTTGGGCAGTGCAAACAAACATGCCTGGCCCCTGGGCAACGTGGGCTCAGCAGGATGGCATTGCCAGGTCAGGGTAAAGCCTGGGACAGGACATAATGGGATGGCAGGCCTCTGATAGATGTTGCTCATTATTTTCACCCCAGAAAACTGGGACAATTACAAACAGAGAGATGCCACAGCAACTGGGCTATGGGGTCAAAGGCAGAGGGTTTTCATCCCCACTAACCAAACCATATTTGTCATTTAGCCACACAGGAGCACATATTCTAGTACACAGGTTTCTTATACTTGATTGACTAACAAACTTTTATGTGCATCTTTGTTATAACTCTTGTGTGATACGGAAACCTTAGACAATGATATATATGTGACAGTGATGCCTTCTTTATATAAGACAGAATTAAAGAAAGTCAGAAAAAGAACATAAAAAACCCCATTAAAACCTAATGAGGAAACAGCCATTCTACGTATAAATTACCTTGCAATAACACACTTCGTCTTTCTCTAACAGGCTCTGCTGCTAGGACAGATATGGAATATATTTCATGTCACATGGAATAATGCTTTATAATACAAGATAGTTATCTGCTTTTTGATTATTTACATTTACAATTCTGTTTTGTTTTGGATATATTTTATTTCACTTTTTATAATATTATTATTATTATTAGCAGCAGTAGTAGTAGCAGTATTAGAAGTAATGAGTGTGTGAATACATTTTCTAAGAAAGCCAAGCCTTCATCATTTGTTTGTAAGCATGGTTTAATGAAATTCTAAATTTGTTTGTAGTGTGAACAAATTCAGGTACAATATTGAAGAATCACAGATTTGTGCTTGACACTTTCATATACACAACTTATACACAGATTCGTTTATATGCACTCTTTGTGAATCTGGCCCATTATTCTTAACATGATGCATTAGCAAATAAAAACATTCTAAAGACTCAAGTGAACTTGTTCTGAACTTATCAGAAAGCTTAAGTACCCTTAAAACCTCCAAACCTTTCCAAGTCCCAAATGTATCTATGTCAAGGAATTAAATATGCCCACTTCTTAGCTGCGATTTCTTTTTGTTTTTTCTCCCTGACCTGCATATTTTCCCAGGCTGTTTTGTATAATTTAAAGAGACTGTAAGGGAATGAGGGGTGTGTGTCATGATGTCTCTCTGAACTACATATATTTACTACTGAAAGTGAATTCTTTATGAGAGTGCAGATATCAAAGACAGCAGGATCAAAGAGGATTTAATAAGCTACCTACTGTTCTACGAAACCCAAACTTTCATGTCATGCATTTTCCTTGGTTTCTTCTTTTTGGGCTTTGGGCCAAGGAACTGACACTAAAGGCAGGCATATGTAGTCACATTGTCATTCTCTATTCCTTTAATTTGTTAGTCTGTAAACCTTGTAGCAGAGAATGTCCCAGCGGCTGGCAAGTGTCGATTTTTTTAAACAGTGTCAGTTTTGTACACCACGTCAACTATCTGCTCCTCTTACAGCACTCTTTTGGTATGAGTATTTTCTTTCTTTTCTTTGTGTGTGTGTGTGTGTGTGTGTCCATTTGTAAATTGTATTGGGGAAGCATTAATCAGACCTCGCAGTTGGATACATGTCCAGGTTGGGATTGTATGCCATTGTAGGGAGGTATACATTGAATACATTTTAACTCAGAATTTGGGCAAAATAAGTTCACAGACTGTAAAAATAGTCCCCTTCAAAATAAGTAGGGAGTGATTTGAGGCACCAAGGTCTATCCTTAAGGGATGGGCAGTAACTTCCTGTATTCATTTCTAAGATACCATTTAAGACTCAAGTAATTAATGGATTTAAGTAATGTACCAGGCCGAGACACAGTGTGACACACATCCTGTGTTAACTTACTCCTTTAAGCTACTATGTTCTGTAATTAGAAAAGCCGAATTGTGCCACAGTTACATCCTGACAAAAGTCCAGTGATACCCTATATATCCAGCTTTTGCAAAGAATATTTTAATGAGACATGAGCAAATACACAACATCTACTTATTGTTAAAAATAAGCAGAGAACAGATGCACGTAAGGGTCCATGTTTATTTCGGCTTTCAGAATGAAGGTTTAAAAACCATAAAAAGAGAATAACGGCTGTTTAACAGCGACATGAGGTCAAAAACTAAAGCAGGATTGTGAGCCATGTAAACAGAAAGAAGATGAATCACAAGTGTATTTGTGATTCATTTAGTGGTTACTGAGAAAATACTTTCAAATGAGTGGAGAAAGAATACGAAGATGTAGAAAGGTCAGCTGTGGTTTTGAATATAGTTTTCTTCACAAATACGTCGGGAAAAGTGGAAACTGTATGTGTTATAGTACACAAAGTTTAGTCTGCGTAGAATTGTTATAAAATAAAGGGTTTGTAATTTAGCTGTTTAGTCATGGCTTGTGATTAGGATATCCATGACTAAGGACCACAGAACTTTACCGGCAAAAGCATCCAATTAACTTTTTATACTATATAAGAGAATTTATTTTTTTCACTGTAATTTGCACTGGACCACATAGTTACAGCAATCTGAGAATTGTGGCTTTGCAAAACTGGTTTATTCATGGTTATTTTGTGTGTGTTTAAAAGCTGTCAACACCAAACTAAACAGTTCCATTTAAGCTATGCAGCAAATGAATGTGATATTCAACAATGAATTGTGGCAATCTGTTTAAAAACACAGTTGTACTTCTTCACCTCTATTCCTTTACCCTTGCAGGTATCTCAGGCTCCAGAGCTGCATATTGCTGTCACTTGACCCATCAGCCTCAACAGTAGGTTGTTATTTTACATATAAACCTAATTTATATGTGTATTGTTTTTCTAAACATCTGATGGCTAAAATCTTATTCCCTTCTTATACAGACTATAGTATATGTAGAAAATGCTGCTCTCCCCTGGATGTTACACATAATCTAAGGTCCCATGAGGTGATAGTTCCTTCATGAAGAACCTCACAAGACACTCTGATGTCACTGGCTGCTAGGTCTGTGGTTCACTGTATTCAATGCCCTTCTCCCCAGAGGATTACAGCAGCTCAGTCTACTGCTATGTATGTCAACTCATAACTCGGGGTACAGACATATAGCTACTGTACTGCAATGCACTTTGCCTATGTATCCATCCATTCATCCAGCTGAAGTTATGCTAAGAAGCATTCCTGCTATGAATATTTTCAATTTAGACCCACATGAGGTACATCAGCTCCATGTGGTTTGGATGCTTTTTTTTGTCTCTCTAATCATCATGCCATCTACCTGATTTGAAATGCATTCATCAGTGACATTGTAGATATTCCATATATGCAGAATATGTTGAAATTGAAAACTAAATTAAACCTAGACAAAAGGCTACCTGGTTGCGGGTGTGATTAACATTAAGTGTCAATGGTTAGCTTACTTTCAGGGCAACTACACTGAGGTTAATAGTAGAGTTGATCATGCCACATATGCAACTATGCTGTCTGCAAAACATAATGTGATAATGGTAAAATAGCTACTCTCTGCACAGTTTACTGAACAGTCAAACAAGGAGTTTTACTCCCAAGCTACACAGGCACAGAGGCATACATAATCACACAGCAAAGATAGATAGACACACACTCTGACACTGCTCAGTCTTACAGGCACAGTCACATGGAAATGGAATTCAATGTTCTCTGGTACCAGTGAATGAAAAATAAGTCAAACTGATGTTACCAAAACAAAACAAAACATTAAATTAAAAAAAAAAAAAAAACACTGAAAATGGAGGGGATTCGGCATTACAAGAAAATGAAAAATGAGTGAAATTTAACATTATGCCATTATACTTTCTGAACAATGTTGAATTCAGTTTGAATCACTGAAGCTGCAGATGATCAGACATGGTCTTCATTTATTAAGCTGTGTTTACTGAGACGATGAAACAACATCATCAATCATCCTTAAAGACTAGTGCTCCGATGGGGAGAATTAGAATGCATTACAGATGTCACGCATCATCAAGCTAAACATCTCATTTCCACCTCGCTGTGTGCTGTGTCTGCTCTGTGTCTGGGACTTGGATCTTTCTCTGTATGTGGAACATTTGTGTGTGTCTGTGTCTATGTGTGTTTACGGTTAACTGCTCTTGTGGACATTCTCCCTGGGGCAAGGTATCCATCACAGTCCAACCAGTTTTTGACTGAGCAGAGCTTAGACCCTCAAGCCTATTTTTGGTCCCCTGAAAATATCCCTGAGGTCTATCTATGTCAGGGGATAACACCTGCACACACAGTAATGCAAATCACTATGACCCTAACACTCCTTTAATGCCCTCATTAGTGTGATTAGTCCCAGAGGCGGGACTAAACTAACACTGTCAACTTCCAAATACTCAGCTTTGCCCCTCGGGTGACACTGAAGTCAGGAGGGCACCATACACACAAAATGACAATAGACTGACATTTATATATTTTATTTGCCCTCTCTAAGTGGTTTGAATTTTCTTGTATTGTATGCTGATACATGTATTAGAGAACAGTGTTGTATTACTATTTTGATTTCCCTTGAGTAAATTACTTTAACAGACAGTAACCATACACAGAATACTATATGGCAAAAAATGATGTTTAAATATTTTGATATGTTTTGTTAGAGAGAAATTGTTTGCCAGTGTTTAACTGCCAGCACTAATGGATATTGCTGTTGTTTTTGTGTTTAATTAAGCTTTGTGCTCGTTTCTCTTGGAAGTCAGATGAATACTTCAATGTAAATCTCAACCCAAAGCTCCAAAAGCTAAACTAGTGCCTAGTGTGAGTGGATCCTAGCTAAACAAACTCAAGTTTTAATGTGAGGGACAATATTATGGGAGTGTAAAAAGTAAATAATGAGCAAATTTCTCTATGCATGTATTCCTTTATGTCTCCACACATCTTTGTAGGTGCTTCATTCAACTGGAAAAGCAGGGTGACTACCCATATGTCTCCACATTTATTATTTCATGCAGCTTTCCTCCATCCTGATGTGTCACAAACAACAATGAGCTACAGAAACCAGCGACAAGCGTGTCTCCAGGAATATTAAAGTCAGTGGCTCTGCTGTCATAATTAACTATCAAATATTGATGCCTATAACTTCTTCTGTGGTCTCTGTTAGCAGCCCTTTAAGACACAAAGGAAAAAATAGGAAACTGTATGTGTCAAGCATGCAAACCTGGCTCACCAATGAATAATTGACAGCAACATAATTAGTTTGGTGCTCCATTGTGTTAGCATGGTTTCTTCACATCCTACAAACATGTTCCGCTATAAGGAAAAATGTCAAACACAGGCACAGAGAGCTCTCTGAAGATGTATAATTGAAATGAATTCCCCAAAATACTTTTTTGACCCTATGTTCAGTTAACAAATACTATGATAAAATAATGATGAAATGGAAGTTGTTTTTGTTATCGCAACCCTTAAGCACAGCACGGAAGTATAAGTGAGTGAACCTGATGTTTCAACTCTTTCATCTATGTTCACTGAAGAGACCATCTTTGACTTTCTGACACTTCTGTGACTCATTATATTCAACAGCAAATTTCACTCTACACTGCACTTGATACTAATATGAAAAACCCCATGGTTCTCACAATATAAATTTTACATTGATTCTCCCGTACCCATCTACTACTACTACTACTACTACTGCTGCTGCTACTACTTCTGAAGGAATCAGCCTCTTTAGGATGCCCTTATACCCCATCACGTTACTAGCTACCATGTGATTTTTTAATTTGTTTGTTTTTTTAAAGTATTGCATAACTTTTCTTGTTTTCTCACCCCTTCTGATCATTTCTGAACTGTTTTTTCAACTGTTTTCATTCAGCAAAACTTGGACCTAATGTAACAGGAAGTATATTTTGTGTCTTGAGTATCGTCGTATCACCATGGCAATCAAGAAAACAGAGTTATGGAAAAGGGGAAACTATACCCCGTAAACCTAAAAACTAGACCTAACCAAGTTTCCAGTTTCATATTTGTTTTAAGTTATTATTCTTTTAAAAGTTGTTGAGTTTGGCTCTCCTGTGTGAGCAACAGATTCACTTCTGACCACCCCTTCCAATCATCAAAAGTGGACTTTTTTGCTGTATAAAGTAGAAACATTAACATTGTCTACATTGCCACTATTTGGTATATATCAGGCCAAACAGATGGAAAATTAAGCTCAGGGACACAGAAATAAAAGGTTGAGAAATTTGTGTCCAGGACCACAATAAGAAGATTTTGAGTCTAGAAATAGGAGACAACAGATTAGAAGTCTCATGCACTGGGTACATGGAAAAAGACTTCCCTTTATTGAAAATAGAGTTGCAATAGTATTGCTGTATTTTGCTATTTTCAGACTTGCCTACCTTATTTTTGTTTTCCATTCTTGTTGATTTGACTTATACTTCTGTCATAATTCAATTTTCAATTCAATTTGATTTATAGAGCACCTAATCACAACAATCATCACTTCAAGGTGCTTAATATTGTAAGGTGAAAACCCTACATTAATATAGAGAAACCCCATCAATCAGACAATTCCCTATGAGCAAGCTGGCACCAGTGGGAAGGAAAAATTCCCTTTTAACAGGATGTAACGCTCAGCAGAATCAGGCTCAGGGAGGGGCGGACATCTGCCGTGACCGGATTGAGGTGAGGGGAGGGAGATAAGACAATAGCACTTTAGCCAAATATTCTGCTTTGTTTACATTTATTGTTGTTGCACCTCAGTGTTTTGTGAATTCAAAAACAATCCATCAGGCATGAGCTACAACATACCTAATATATAAATAGCACAGGGCCTAACTGTACCTTCTAGAAATATACCATTTTGCCAGTATTTCATCATGAGATTTAATTAATCTAATAAGAAAAAAAAACTATTCATTTTCCATTAAATACAATCTTGTTTCAAAATGCAGCTTTCCAAAGGATTATTATGTTTCATGCCACAGCATTACCTGGAAGATAACTGCAACTAATGATGACAGTTAGGACAGCCTAGTATTCTGTAACACACAAATTTATGAAAAATCACAAGTGAATCACTTGAAGCCGACAAATCCATAGCTAACTAAAGGCTGTCTGCTCAATACCATCCTCATGCCATGGAATAAAATAATCCCTCTCATCTGCTCGGACTTGTTAACAAAGCTGTCAGCTTGCTTTTTACAACCAAACAGGCCTCAGTCAGACCTTCAAACAGCAGCAGCACTGCCCTCAGTACAAACACATAAGCACGCGCACACACAACATCCTGCTTCCCTCCTTCTCTCTTGTCTCGACTAAATGTCAACTCTTCTGACATACAGCCTTGTTTGCAGCCAGTGATTACCTCATAGCTAATTAATCCAGATTCAATCAATGTGAAGTGTTCAGATATTGTACCTGTGTCTGTGTGTTTATGCTACTTTTATATGTCTGCATGCAGGAGTGTGCGAGAGAGAGAGCGAGATGGAGTAATAAGAAGGGAGGATCAGTAGGTTAGATGATGATGGATGGCACTCAGTGAGAGCCCTGTTCTAATCAGCGGGACCTTTTCCCTGTGGTGGAGGAGATGGCAGCAAAGAGGATGGCAAAGGCTGACTGACGGAGGGATGTGTGTGTGTGGGTCTGTGTTCGAGAGGTACCTTGTATTTCTAAGAATGTACACCGCATGGCTTTTAGTTAAAATCAAAAGCAGATAATGGACAACATGAGCTGGG
The DNA here is from genome assembly GCA_015107715.1 of Tylochromis polylepis. Classification (NCBI taxonomy): domain Eukaryota; kingdom Metazoa; phylum Chordata; class Actinopteri; order Cichliformes; family Cichlidae; genus Tylochromis; species Tylochromis polylepis. The sequence continues at coordinate 21,429 of VVHJ01024306.1, forward strand.
AAACATCATACTAAGAGCGATAAAAGAAGAGCAAAAACTTTATGGCCTGCTAAAGACTAAATCTGGCAACAGGAAGTAAAGACAACATTAAGTTATAATGGGATTAATCAACTTTAATGAACACATTTACATAATCATGTACAGTGGCTTGAAAAAGTATTCGGCCCCCTTGAACTTTTCCACATTTTGTCACATTACAGCCACAAACATGAATCAATTTTATTGGAATTCCACGTGAAAGACCAATACAAAGTGGTGTACACGTGAGAAGTGGAACGAAAATCATACATGATTCCAAACATTTTTTACAAATAAATTACTGCAAAGTGGGGTGTGCATAATTATTCAGCCCCCTTTGGTCTGAGTGCAGTCAGTTGCCCATAGACATTTCCTGATGAGTGCTAATGACTAAATAGAGTGCACCTGTGTGTAATCTAATGTCAGTACAAATACAGCTGCTCTGTGACGGCCTCAGAGG
>VVHJ01024308.1:1053-11520 GCA_015107715.1 Tylochromis polylepis
CTTAATGAAAACAGTGAACTAACCCTGGACTGTATGTGTGTGTGTGTGTGTGTGTGTGTGTGTTTGTGTTTGCTCCATCAATGCTGTAGCAAGCAAACCCTACCATACATAACCTATGACATACTGGGCAATGTATGCAACCACTTGGGTGCTGTAAAGGGCTTTGCTTGTCTGTCTGTGTGAGTATGTTCTTATTTGCACCACTGAGTGGCGCTGCTGCTCTTTGACGTTGCACTTCCTTACTGTGTGGCGCAGAAATGATTACTGATTTTTAGGTGCCTTATATGAGATAAAGTTCAAGGCACCTAAAAATCAGCTAAAAATAAAATACCTCTATAACACTAAACTGTTTGTTTTAATAAGTGTAATCTTTTTTTTTCTTCTTTTCTTTCCTTTTTGATGCAATAATGTCAACATGAAAACTGACAAAAAGCTTTTCATTTTTAGACAAAGCAGACTGGAGAAAATGTTTACTAGGCAAACACAAGGTGTGCAGCCAACTGTGCACCCTTATTCAAGCTTCTGATTAAAAGACAGATGAGCAGATGATGGCAGGATGTGATAAGAAGAGCCTAGGTGCTGTGTGGTCAGCATGCCCTCCTTTGGGTATCTCCAGCAGAGCAGGATGTGAGAATGACCATAAATGGTGCCCCATGTCTGCTCTCATTTTCTGTCTCTGTCTCTCAATCTCTCCACCCTGTTTTGAGAGAGAGCCCGTCACCCCCCCTCCCTCACACATACACACACAAACACACTCTCTGGCACACATACATACACAAAGAGGACGGTCTAATCCACAGACAAGAAAGTTCACGTCTACTGTCCATTCTTTCATCTAGCTATTCCTGAACCTTTCAGTAGTCTTTGTGTTTTCTGCTGCTTCATTTGCCTCCTCTCACAAAGACCTGGCTCATTCATTGCCTGCATTTACCTACGGGATGAGACCGGCAGAGGGAGGTGCAGAAAGCACCTTGGCCCAGCCAGGCCGCACCTTTCCTACTTCCCTCGGGATTTTCCACATCCGAGCACAGACCTCCGCTTTGTGTTGACGTTCTGTGAAATCACTCAGGTCTGACGGTGATAAAGGGGTGATCTGTCTCTCTGTTCTTGCCTTTGGATGTTTAGAGTGTCAGATGCTTCCCATGTGATTTTTTTTTCTTTTTTTGTGAACTTGGAAGTACGTGGGTAGGTTTAGTCAAAGAGATGAAATGATGTAAATTGCCAACTTCAGACTGAAACCTTCGAAGCTCTTTTTGCTTCCAAAGTGACGACAGAGAGGAGTTTTTGATGCAGGCTTCAGTCGGTTTGTCTTTTAAATGGATGCTAACTTGATGATGGGAAGCTCTTTCTTTGGGATGCCACTGTCTCACATCCATCATAGTTAATGTGGCAGTGGAATAGTGTTGTCACGCTGCAAACATATGGCTGGCCGGACTATTTACTTCTTCACTGACAGCAAATAGTAGACTATTCCAGGAAGTTCACGTGAGCTGAATCATGAAAATATGTAGAGACAGGAAGCATCCCTTTCAAATGACAGATGGACTACGTTTTGTCTTCTGTGATGTCGGAAAAGTTCTTTCTACAAAATATAACTTTTCCTGTGCATACCTTCTGCCTGCTTAAAATGTCAACAGACAGCTGGATCACAGAGCCAGCTTTCTGACTCACCCGCAAAATCCTGTCATCGCTAATAAAGCTGAACCTCAGTTTCTCTGTTGACCCGGTTCCCATGGTAACCCTGCCGTCAGTGCAGCCAGCTGTGTGAGCTTTTCAAGCATGCAGTACTTTGGAGGAAAACTGTCAGCCGCCCAGCTGCAGGTGGCGGGCTGGGTGGGGAGCCTACGACGGTCCTTGCAAGGGGCTCTGGAGCTCATGTGGGGCCAGGAGAAGCAGGAGGAGGAAGAGGATGATAAAGAAGATGAAGAAGAGGAAAGTGGAGATGAAGGAGGAAGGTTTCAGAGGGCCATGTCACCACTCCGTAGCTTTGCCAGTCGCAGCAGGAGATCCCTGCATCGCTTCTCCATCAGAAGTCGCAAGACTTTGCAGAGGAAAGCCGCTAAAACCTGTTCTGTAAGAGCTGATATACACAAACCAGTAAAAATATACAATTACAGTAACTAGTTTTAAAGACTTTGCTGTCTAATTTCCATTATCATTGTGTGCAATGATCAAAGTAGAGCAAACACGGCAGCTTTTAGGGCGAGTTTTGTTACAGAATGCTTCAAAACTCCCTGTAACTTAATAGCCAGTCCAAAATTTCCATGGACATGGGTTAAAAGATAACCATGCAAATCTAAATAGGGAGTGCAGCACGCAGTGGCAGTGTGTTTCAGGAAGGGCAGAGATATCTGATGAAGTTTCCTGCTTGTATTTTTTTTTTTTTTATCAGTGCGCAGTCATGCCCTTTCCCTCTCTGTCTGTGGTGTATGTGAGCGATAAAGCACCGGACAATAACAAAGTGTGACACACTTAGACAAGGTTTATCTAACTGTTATTATTTATGTGTGTCACCTCCATATCTTCATCTGCCTTTTGTTTGAGCTGACTGCCTTTGGCTCACGGCCTAACCCTTCTTAGTTAATGCCATTTATTTATTTTTTTTACTCTTTCTACCATTGTATGTCATTACATCTCATTACATTATATTATAATAGATTATATTAGATTTTGCAGGCGATCCTTGCACATTTTTGGCACCAAAAAACATTTTTTACACAATATTTAAGTATATATCATGGGCATTTTTCTGTAACTTTATCATATATGTGGGTGCACAGGAGAAACATAGGCTGAAGGAAAGATTAAGGCTTAATTCCCTTAATCTGGTGACCTTTCACTTTGATTCTTGTGGTGACACTCCTTCACAGTCGTTGAGAATCAGATTGTTCCTCAGTAAGTTGTGCTTGTGGCATCTTTTTTTTTTGGCTTTTATTCTCTCCACTTAGCTACAAGCAAGCTTCCTTATACATTCCAATGACCATGACAAAAATGTAATGCAGGTAAACTATAATAGAGCGGACTCTGTCCTAACTTGTGCAACACATCCTCCGCCCTCAGCAGCACATATTGTACTGGCAAACACAGAGGTAGAGCGTTTAGCCTTTATATTAGGTGTGTACTCTGCTTAGAAGTTCTTGTCCTAAATGTTCATATGTTGCTAGATGAATAAAGCTGCACTCACATGTCTTTTATATATTAGCAGTGGATGCAGTGAAAGATGTAGCTCATTAGCCCAGGAATAGCTTGATGTTTCGGGGGGGGGGGTTGTCTTATTTTGTTGTACAATGCAGTCTGAAAAAATCCTCTTAATGTTAGGAAAGGGAGTCAATGAGCAGGATCTGTTTCACTGCATCGCTTTTGCATCTAACAATGCAAATTTATGTTAGGCCAAATTTAAACCCTGGTTCTTACAGTGCAAATCCGGATAGAGAAACAGACATTTTAGGCAAAAGTGCCCTCAGGTGTAGATAGCTACAGGGCTGATTTGGGATGATAGCCTAGATTCTACAGTCCCAGGGTTCCTTATTCCCCAGTTTTCTATAGCATATAACAAGAACCTGAAAAACTAATTCTGGATTCGTTTATCCCTCGGAGATGTAAATCATCATAAGTGCTAACTCTAAATCTAACCCTGTGCTGTGTAGAAAGATAAAAGAGATTTCTTGTTTTGTTTTTTTGTTTTTTTTTATGAATATTAATTTAAATATGTTTGTCTAAGTTAGACTTAAGGTTAGGATTGGGGTGATCGCTGTTGATGAAGTACACTTCAGAGGGTTGATATGACATAGGTTAGGAATAAGAGTGACCCAAGAATATAATAATTAAGTTGCAAATTTTTTCATGGGACTGTGACTTTTCTGATATCTTAATTTTTTTCACATTTGTCATACTTAATTGTTTCTGATTATCAAACAAATTAATTATTAGACAAAGATGAACTGAGTAAATACAAACAACAGTTTCCCAGGAGTGGGCAATTTACCAAAATTACTCCAAGAGCGCATCAACGCGCATCCAGGAGGTCACAAAAAACCCAGAACAACATCTAAAGAATTATGATTCAGCGATAGCAAAGAGACTGGGCAAAAATGGCATCTATGCTGACCAAAAAGCTAATCTCATATTTTCCCAAAAACATAATGATTACTTTTTTGCATCCCACCAGTCAAACATGGTGGTGGTATTGTGATAGTTTTGGACTGCTCTGCTGCTTCAGTATCTGGATCACTTTCTGTAATTGATGGAATCATGAATTCTGCTCTCTACCAGAAAATTCCAAAGGAGAAAGTCCAGCCATTAGTTTGTGCCCTGGAGCTCAAATGGAGTTGAGTTATATACCAGGACAATGATCCGAATCATGCCTGGAAGTCCACTTCTGAGTTGCTTAACCCCCCCCCCAAAAAAAAAGAAACAAACAAAAAAAACAAAAACGGAGTGAAGGATTTGGAGTGACGTAGTCAATTCAGACTTAAATGTGATTGAGATGCTTTGGCCTTAAACACAACCTCAAACAGACCATTCATGCTTGAAAACGCTCCGTTGTGGCTGAATTAAAATAATTCTGCAGAGAAGAGTGGGGAAAAATTCCTCCACAATGATGTGAAAGATTTATTGCCAATTATCATAAATGCTTGATTGCAGTTCTTTCTGCCAGCGGTTGCACAACCTGTTATTAGGTTTGAGGGGAATTACTTTTTCACTGCACCGTATACAGAATATTGAACCAGGGAGCATAAAACAAAGAACTCTGAACATAGGACATAGCAAATACTGGACCATAAATTTCTGGCATGGGGAACATGCCAGAAATTTCCCTTGGGAGTTGTTAGAGACCAAAGCAGAGATAAAAGGATAGTGAGTACTGGATACTTTTCCAGTTCACAAATGTATCTCTCATTTCTCTGCTATTGTTGCAATATCTTTGCTCAACTTGTAAACATGTTTCTAATCTAATTCGTTGAAAACTCCTTCAGCTATGGCCAAAGTAGAAAGACGAGAGGCTTTTGTTTTGAATTTTTAAAACAAAATGAGCTGGCTCCATAGTGTAGTGGTTTACGCATTTGCTTGGCAAGCTAAATTTTGCTGGTTCAGTTCCAGACAGAGATAAAAATCCCATTTGTGGTTGTGTTCAAATCAAATGTGCCGAGCTACCCGCTGTGGTGACCCCTTGTGACAAGGTGGCATCCTAAAGTAACTTATTTTTTCTTAAACCAAAAAAAGAAAAAGTTGACAGACTTTTTCATTTCAAGTCTCCAAATCACATGATACAATACCTCACTGTTTCTTTTATCTCTTGCACAAATGTTTATCTAACTTTTGCATACTTACAATTCACCCGAACAGGAATAACTGCATATTTGAAAAATGATTTTGCTTTCTTATTGAACTCAACAGAAGATATTTCCTGGGAAGCATTAGTCAACATTAAAACTTTGCGAGTGACGGCTGCAGCTCTGTGATAAAGGTAGCACAGACGCAGGATAAATTGCATCGCAGAGGAATGGCTTCTCAAAAAAACAAGCGCACTTTGTTTTTCCTCTGCATCTGAACATGGAGTGTGGTTATAGGAAAATCACTAGAAGCCTATTCATTCATGCTGTGATGCTGCCAGATAACAGGCATTGTGCAAATGAAGCTGCCCTGAGCGTCCTGAGTAATAAATGGCCTCACAAAGGAGATGAGATGTTTACTCAACTGTTGTGTTGTATCCAGGTGACAGTGTCTGGCCATACAGCACTGGGATGTGCCCCTCAACAAAATATGAAGTGAGCTTAAAAGAATGTTTTGCGAGTGGTTGCTTTGTTTGGAACGTGTTTGTTTGCGTCCGTGTATGCTTGTGTGTGCGTGCATTTATTATAGCATGTGGGCGTGACATCATGAGTGTGCTTGGTTTGTCTCTGTTGAGGCATAAAGGTGTGTACGTCAGTGCGTGTGTGTCTGTGTGCGCATGTTCATGCCCCTGGTGTTCATTGAGGACAGCCCAGCCTCTGTGACTGGCTCATTAAAAGACGCATGCTTGGCTGGTCCTTTCTCTCTGTGTAGCTGGTGATTTTTGGCTCAGCACACAGTTTAGTTTCTCCCTGTTTCAACTCCACAATTTAAAGTTCTAGTACACAAATTTATACGACATAGAGACCCATCATTTGGGTCACTGAAAAAAAACGATTTGAGCAATGGACAGAGCAATAGGTTAGAATTTAAGTTAAGGTATTCAGGTAAATATGTCATTTTGCAGGGACGCATGATGGTGATCTGGCAGTTAGTACTGTTGACTCATAGCAAGAAGGTCCTGGGTTTGAATCCACCATCTGGCCATGGCCTTTCTGTGTGGCAGCTGCGTGTGTTTCTGTGGGTTTTCTCCGGCTTCCTTACACAGCCCAAAGACATGCAGTTGGTTGGGTTAGGTTAATTGGTGATTCTAAAGTACCCATGTTTCTCTTTCTTATTATAGGTTCTTTACTTTACTTGTTGTTTTGATTTTGGGCTATATAAATAAAATTGAATTGACGATTTTCTTCGGTTTCTGCATGTTTTCTCCTTTTGAATTTACCTGAAATTTTGTGTCCATCTCACAGGATCAGACCAGCAGTTTCTCCACAAAACATGAAGACAAGGACACTGATGCTTTGATAGACTTTGGCCTTAAACATGACCAGCAGGATGCAGTCTGGGAACAAGCACCTGAAAGAAACAGGTAGGAAAGAGTTTGGATTTTTTTAAAACATAAAACATCTTCAAGTAGTTTGAATTTTCTTTGTATTTATGTAACAATGTTAATCCACGAGCCTTTAAAACGTTACTATTTTTTTGTTTGTTTGACCAGATGTCATAATTTAGACTTCTGGAAAGTGTTTTAGGATCAGAAATCTTGTGACAGTATAACCAAATGCAGATGCACAGTAAAATGTGCTGTCAGGCATTTGAAAGTTGAGCTCCCTGTGCCACCTTGTGGTCAACAAAGTTAAACACATATGCTTAAGGGAGTGGTAAAATTAAAAACAACAAACAAACTGAACTGAGCTAAAAGCATTTTGGCAATGCCCTATGAATATTCTTCTTCAGCTTTGTTTACACTTTCGTTCTGTTCAGTCCACAGCCAGTCCCTGACGAAGTACCTGAATTCTCATCTGAAGACACCCCTGATGTTCTGGAAGAGCCAGAGTTCGCCCCTTTTCCCGAGGTTAGTGAGTTTTTAAATCCTCCCCTGTGCCATGAGCCAAAAAAGGTAACATGGAATTCAGTTGTTACTTTGCAAACTTACTTTAGAAAATGTTTGTTTGTACTTGTGGCTTTCCGTAGTGTGAAGGATGGATGTTAAGATAGATACAAGTACAAAACAAAGATATCATTTGTAGCAGACATACACTAACTCATCATGAAAATAAAATAATTTTATCAACTCCTAAAATAATACAAACTAAACTTTATACAAGCCGCCTACATTCACATACCTATAGATAACATCCATTATCATAACACTGATAATGGAAAACAGTGGTATCCAGATGATCAGAGTCAGAACTCAGCAAAACAGAAAACTTATTTATGGGGCCAATTTATCCTCATATTCACAACATTTTTTTAATACAGCTGTGTGAACTTGCGCGGTGATAAACAGGTTTTCATTGCCTCTGTGCAGTTTTTCCACTGTTTTTTTCTGTTTTCTCCCCTGACTGTAATGCTGTGATATTTACTGTTGATTCTTACAGCTTGTCTATGTGTCTCTGTACAGAACGCCACTCCTCTCCTTGACACCAGTGCACAAAGATCCAAGGCAGATCTGGGAAAGAGGCGTATTCGAACGCGTCCGTCACGCAAGCTGCATGCAGGGTTAGCTCAGAAGGAAACACAGGATTGGAGGACCCAGGACTCCACAGGTTATTCGAGTATCTCTAATTTTATGTAATCTACGTGAAAGCGTCAGTGGTATAAAGACAGCTGACGATATTGAATTGTTTTGACTCATCTCTGTGTTTTTCAGGTGAAAAAGAGACACTTTCAAAAGAAAGGGAGTCTGATTCTGAGGAAGAACAGCCTAAACCAAAGGTAGTCTGTTCTCTGTCCCAGCGAGTGCCAGTGATTCCTGGTATGAGTCCTGCAGACTTGCTTGTAAGTTCTCAAAGCATTCAAGAACAACTTAAAATTATTTTAAATGTGTTTTTTTTATTATTATATGTAATATGATGCAAATGGGTCTTTCTTTTATTAATTAAAATACTTATTTATATGTATTTTCTTTTTTTAAGGCTCAACTCAAAAGGAAAACAGGTGGTGGAGGAACTGGAGTGAAAGAGGAAACCGTAGAAAGCAAAGCTAGCAAAGAGAAGGAACATCAAGATGAACACGTGGCACTATCTTCCTTGGAGCTCTCACGTTCTCCTCGCACGCCTGCCCATTTGGCTGGAGCTACACGGGTGCTGCCACCCATAGGCAACAAGGAAGAAGGGTAAGCAGAAAGAAGCGCTGCTCAGCAAAACAAATAGAAATGTTGTGTAAGTGATCCAGATATCTTTGGGGAAAATTACTGAAATATCGAAATATTGTCTGTGTCATTCAGTGGTGCCTCTTCGCCTGCTTGGCTGAAAGAGCTGAAATCTAAGAAGCGTATGAGTCAGTACGGCAGTGACGCTTAGCCAGACGGAGGTGAGTGACTTAATATCATTAAAAATGGGGGAAATAATTATTTGATCGTCTGCTGAATTTGTAAGTTTGCTCATTTACAAAGACATTACATTTTATGTTGGTTTAACTTTAATGGAAAGAGACAGAATATCACCCTATCAACCAACAATCCAGAAAAAAAAACACACATTACATGAAAGTAACAAGACATGCAAAATTGATTTGCATGTCTTGGGGTAAAAGTAGTTGATCCCCAAGCAAAACATGACTTGAAACCCTTGTTGGCAAGCATACTGGTGAGATGTTTCTTGTAGTCGCTCACCAGGTTTGCACACATCTCAGGAGGGATTTCGGCCCACTCCTCTTTACAGAAACTTTAAAGAAAGACAGGACAAAGACATGCTCAGTTGGCTGTCTTGGCTGTTGCCAACTCGAAACTTCAGCTTCCTCCACAGATTTTCTGTAGGACTGGCGTCTGGAGACTGGCTACACAACATGACCTGAATGTGCTTTATTTTAGTCACTCCTTTGTTGCCTCGGCGGTCATTGTCATGCTGGAAGACCCATCCATAACCGATCTTCAGTTTTCTGGCTGAAGAAAGGAGGTTCTCATCCAAGATTTTTCAGTACATGGCCCCGTCCATTGGCCCTTCAATGCAGTGAAGTCGTCCTGTACTCTTAGCAGAAAAACGACCCCAAAGCACGATGTTTCCATCTCCGTGCTTGACTGTGGGGATGGTGTTCTGTGGGTCAGCATTTCTCATGACAAGTTGGTGCCAAATAGCTCAATTTTAGTTTCATATGACCACAGCACTTTCTCCCAAGCCTCTCTGAATCATTTAAGATGTTCTCCGGCAAACTCGTGATGGGCCTGAACATGTGCCCTCTTGACCAGGTGGACCTTGCAGATGCTACAGGATTTCAGTCCATTATGAAATATCTTACCACTGTGCTTGCTAAAGGGTTTCTCTACCAGATACTAAGTTTCTTGGTGATCAAATACTTATTTCATTCAGTGACATACATATGGGACCCCATGTTTGCGTGGGTTCTCTCCAGTTACTCCGCCTTCCTCCCACAGCCCAAAGACATGCAGTTAGTGAAGTTAGGTTAATTGGTGATTCTTAATTACCCACAGGTGTGAATGTGAGTGGGATTGGCTGTCTTTTTCTCTGTGTTAGCCCTGCATCAGATTGGCAAGCTGTCCATTGTGTACCCCATCTCTCGCCCTATTGTAGTTGGGGATCCAACTAAACCCCTCCCGGTCTTTATAAGGATAAGCAGAAGAGAATGGATGGACGGACATAAATCAGTGTATAACTTTTATGTAATATGTGTTTTTCTAGATTTTTGGTTGATATTCTGTCTCTCTCCATTAAAATGAAAAAGTAGAGACTGTTCATTTCTTTGTGAGTAAAGTTACAAATTAAGCAGGGGCTCAAATAATTATTTCCTTCAGTGTAGTTGTCAGTAGGGGATAAAAGGGTTTTTTAATTACTTTTTCTCATCCAAAAAGTGATCTAACAGTCTTCTGTGGAAAAGGTTCTTTTGAATGACTTGTATTTTCATCAGCTGTTTTTCTGCTAGGGCAGCATGGTGGCACAGTGGTTAGTACTATTGCCTCACAGCAAGAAGGTCCTGACTTCAATTCCACCATCAGGCTGGGGTCTTTCTGTGTGGAGTTTGCGTGGGTTCACTCCGGCTTCCTCCCGCAATCCAAAGACATGCAGTTAGCGGGGACAGGTTAATTGGAAACTCTAAATTGCCCATAGGTGTGAATGTCTGTCTGTCTGTATGTGTTAGCCCTGTGACAGACTGGCAACATGTCCAGGGTGTACCCTG